>JAMKCH010037997.1:0-58834 GCA_023653785.1 Ophioderma brevispina | reverse complement strand
AGAAACTCTAAATATTAGAGTTTTAAATCCAATAAAAACTGGTAAAAAAATAGGAGAACCCCGAAAATCGTGAGTTTTTGCTGGCGGACAAGATCCTCTCTGATATTGGAGTTTTTGCGTATTATACGCAGGCAGGAACTCCGATATTTGAGTAGTTTTTAAATATAAAAAAAAATTTCAACATTATACCCCGAAATCGAAGTTTTTGCGATGGGCGCAGACCCTCCATTATTTGTGTAACGCATTAACATCCATATTCGATTATATGAGACAGCGTGTGTTTTTGTCAAATGTGTGTTGGGGGGGAGGTGTGTGTGGGGGCGAGTTGGTGATAGTGGGGGTCGACTTGGTGTGTGTTGGGGGCGATCACTTGGCATGGGGGCCCGACTTCTTGGTTTGGCGGGCGACTCTGTTGGTTTACTGTGGGGCGAATTGAAATGGGGGCAACTTGGAACGGGGGCGCGCGGCGACTTGGTTTACTGTGGGTGCGACTTGGTTTACGTGTGGGCGCCGAGTTGGCGTGGGGGGCGACTCTTGGTTTGGCGGGCCGACTTGAATTGTATCCCCACAAAATTATGGCTGCGCCCTGTGATCTTCTTGACAAGACTAGTAGTCTGCAGAAGTTAACAGATTTTCGATTAGCTGCTTAATGCTATGACGCTAAATGGCCGGACTCACCCGTTGGGAATGACTCAAGGAGAAAGAACTCCAACCTGGGGGGCCTATGGTAAGCTTATGAGAAAGTGGAAAGTGGAAAGTAAAAAGTGGCAATTGCTTCAAATTAACGCTATACTCTTTGTCAAAGTACCCTTTACCACCAAGATCAGCGTACTTTTAGCGTGATGCGCTGTAAATGTGATCGTGCGTTCTACAGCCTAAGCCCCGCCCCTTCAGGATGACGCTCGCGTCGTACCTCTTGAAAAGGTATTTGATAAAATACTTTAGTCCCAACACTCAACGTGCATGAGTGAGTGACTCTTATTAAACTTAGTCACTCACACATGCACTAGTTCTGCTGAGCATAACTTTTTGTCTTCATTCATATTTATTCATTGGACATTATCGTATATCAGCTAACCGTAAAGTTTGCCGCGGTACAGGGACTTGGTTCCACAATAAGCTAACAACTACATCTTTAAAACCAATCCCACCACAGACATATCATATGTCATCTTGGTGTTCACCTTCTCTTCACCCAAAAGTGCTTAGTGGAGAATCGTAATGTTTTGTTGATGAACAAACCAACGGTGTAGACCTTTGACCCGTCAAACTCCGAAATTGGCAACCACTCACTCATGACAGCTTTATGGAGCAAATAATTCCGAGTTGAAACTTTCATCCGATTGTACATTTTTTCGCCGGTTGGATGAAAAACAAGTGCGGATCTTGTTTTTCTGTAGTATGTAGATGCTTCAACAGTCCGGTGTAAAGACACATTCAGTGATTTGCTAAATCAGAAATTGAAAAAAGCTTCAAAAATCAGATTTTTGCATGTCTGTAACAAAGTACAGGTCCTTAGTTCGCAAGCAACCCTAAAGATACGGCAATCAGACGCATTCTTTAATCGGAATTGACGTTTTAGTATGAACGTCTATTTTAGGTTTGCAGAAAGAGTTTGACTCAAAAAACGTGTGTTGTTAGCGCAAATTTACGAATTCAATACAACTAGAAAAATTACTCACCAAAGTTGTTGCTAAACGTCCTTATAATACCCAAATCATCAACAGTAATTGAAAAAGGCTTAGAAATAACAAAATATACATCACAATTTGCTTTCACATAGTTGAGGAATGGCGCTAGTATTGCCGCTTTCGTCATGTGTGGAACTATACAATTAATGTGGAAGGATTCCCCTGAATTTTGTATCTCAGAAATTAATCATTATGAATTCTTATGCATCTATTATGATATGTTTCAAAAGACCTTCTGGGTTAAGTGAGTGTGTCCCATGTTTACGAGCGAGGATATATTAAACAATTTTTAAAGCTCCGAAAAACGGCCGAAATTTGCGAAACCTTTTTGCTTCGCAGCCCATTCATTTTACACGCAGTGCACTGCTAAAGGTTATTGTATACGGAAGGCTTCTACCGTGATGCGAGTCCGCCCAATTAAAAACGTTCATTCCGGTAGAAGTTCACGTTACTAAGGTACCCTTAACATGCCCTGCAAATGATAAGGCCAGAGAACAAGCTAATAAGTACAAAATCGGGAATTTTGAGTCATTAGTGTCCGAACGGACACTTCCTACAACACGTAATTGAATGGAGAGTCATATCTTTGAACAACTGCAGTTTCTTCCTTTTCTGTCGATTCTTGTTGTAAAAAGTAGTAAATTATGATGATTCAGAACATATCTTCACTTTTTAGCTATTTCGCAAATTTCAAATATTTTGCCTCATCTCCGGAGGAATCACGATTGGGTATTTCAGGTTAGTTTTGAATTATGGACTATGTGCAGAGACTTTAAATGTGGTTTTACTGTTGGGATTATTGTGGATACCAAGTCCAGTACACGGCAGAACCTTTATGTTAGCCGATATACGATAATGTCCAATGATTAAGATGAATAAAGACAAAAGGTTCTTGTCAGGCAGAACTAAACACAATGGCACCACCAACTGCCATTACAACTCAGAGTGCGTACATAAATGAAATTTCTCATGAAGACTTAAATCACAAAATGTTACGTCTATACTCCTAAAAATTACTTGCATGGGTTTCTTACATTATAGAACATGAATGTTGCCAGTAATTTTGCGGGCTCTTTATCATTTTCCGAGAAAAATGAGGTGATTGAAAAATTTTGCCCCATCACACAATAGTTTCGGTACCGCAACGTAGGGTAGGGAAAAGAGAAGATGTAGGAAGAGGAGATGTATCGCCAGGCACTTCAAAGACTATGGGTGCGACGCGGGAAGGTCCGCTATTGAATTCACGTACCCAATAGGATTAAGTCACAAAAGTCCCGCGGACAGCTTTGATCGATTTGGTCAGAGGTCGTGCACGGCGCATGCGCACATCATAGGTTTCCAATTGTAATTTAACAACAAACCCACAGCATGCACCGCTCATTTCGAATTATGTAGTTCTCGCGTTCCACTGAAAATATGGGAACATAGAACGCCTACTACAGAATACTATGCCGATTTGTTGATGAAGATTTATCGTAATCATGAAGAGATATAGAGAACCAAAGAATCGCAGGAAGTGAATTGTTATGCACGGTGTAAAATGCCCCGCGAAATGCACGCGGGTAGTATGATCAAATTTGCCGTGGACGGCGGGGCCACCTGTGGGAGAACCTGCCGCCGCGCCGGCGGATGCGTCCGATGAAAAAGTGATTTAATTTCGAAGTTATACAAATTCAAATATTATACAATAGACCCGTAATTCATTTGATCGAGACCACAAGGGCCGCATTCATTCTGGGGTTTGGTAATTGCATGATGGGGGATAATTTTTACTTGAAGTTGAAATTGGTAATAATGATCCGTTTCACACGTGTGAAAATGCATGAAAGTAAAACACACACAAAAATGAATTCGGAGAACATTGTTGCCTTTATAAGTTAATAAGCGACGAACGCAATGGTTGTAAATAGCTGGTAAATTTTAAATTACTTGTAGACTTGTAAAAATAGGGCAGAATATGGAGATTTAGGCCTATGAGACCACGTATACTAAGGAAAAATAAAACCCAAGATTACTTTCGTGACCCAGACAACTTTTTCATATTAACAATTTTTATTGTTACATGCAGCTGCAATGCATAGATATTATATAATCCCAATACTGATAATCCTCATTTAATCTTAGCTAATTCACAAACCTTGAATACCCTGTACCATATGGCCTCAGAAAAACAATGCCCCGGAAATACCACGTAGCCTACTACATTGCCGGGTGAGCCTAAATAAAAAGCTCCTAAACTTGAATCGGGTCAAATTTGTGGTAAGCGCATGCATACAGGATACCGAAAAAGCAAAAAATCACAAAACGAAAAGTGCCAATTAGGGATTGAATTAGTATTCTGCCACACTTCAAATCGGCACTTTAACATGCGGTTTTGTATTCCGTTAACGTTGCCGAATTCGTCGCCTGTGGCAGAATCCTAAAATTCCTTTCCCCAATTTCAACTCCATACAAAAATTTCAATTTTGTCGCTTCTTGTCACCGAAAGGGTCGCTGAATTGGAATAAGTGCACATCGCGTCGTATTCCACGTGGTTTCGATTCACAGGAATGATCGGAACTTGAGAAATTGGTTCGAAAAAAAAAAAAAAACAGGACAAATCCCTCGAATTCGTCAAATTATACCTTACCAAAATGCCTAGATGAATTCACTATTTCCAAAAGTTCATAAATAATCGAAAATTCAGACCGATTTGATGGGATTTTTCAAGTGAAATGTCCTCTTTTTGGAGTAAAAAATCAGTCCTTCGAAGACCCGTAAAAAGAGAACTCGATGCAAACGGAAGTAAGTACAGGTAAAACGTTTGTTAGAAATAAACTTCTAGAAACACTGTTGCACGTGTACACGCTCTGTTATTTCCTCTAGTAACGATACCATTGCGTTCGATCGAGTGTGGAGCGGTCTCACAGATCTGGGAAAGGCTATTAGTCCTGATGATCATGACTGAGATAGTCTTTCACTTTGTATGTTGCCGTTAATCATGACTATACTAGTCATGAGGGTTTGGCGAAGAAAGTAGTTTCTGTTTATTTTTTTTACTTTTGTGTAATTGCCAGGAAATTCAAGGTGTGATTACACCCAAAATATAACGCGACATTGATATAACTCCCCATAATTTATCTTAAATATGTGTACCTTCCAAATATGTTGTTTTACACTTTATGCTAGGTTTGTATAAAGTTAGATTTGAGGCAACATTGCAGAGCTCCAAATGCTGGCAAATGCTTGTCAATTCTCCATCTTCCAACAATAGGGGTCAGGGTCAATGTTATCTATTTGTCAATCAAAATATCATGTCAATAGTATCAAGGACCTTCCCGCGGTGCGTACATCATGAGCGCAGCCATTTTTTTTAATAAGGGTCTGTGCTCTTACCTTAAATTTCATAATAGAGCGTTAGATCATTTTCTTATTCCATGCTTCGATGTTAGGCGTAACTAAAAACAATTCTGACTTCTGAATCGATTGGACACCAGTGACATTTGATTATGTGTGAATCACATTCTCTGACACGGCGGTGCTGGCGAAAATACGGTGCTGAAATTTGTCAGCACTGTCAGGCACTGTCTTTTCCCAGCGTGCCCATTGATGCGCTTTAACATTAGGCTCCGATATTCAGTGTGTATTGAATGGGAAAGCAATCCATAACGGAACCAGCAAGGGCCGTGTCACGCCTGTCAAAGCCCGGATATTACGTCATTACAGAAATGCCGGAACGACCATGTGAAGTGACCAAGAATAGTTACCTTGCAAAAAAAAAAAAAATGACCCAAGATTTTGACAATGACTTATCAACCCGATGTTTTTAAACGTGGGGCATTTAAAACACCAGACATACCAAGCAAAGCAAAAGGTGAGGAACTTAAAGTCGAAAATGATAATATGTGCCAAAGGCGATTTTGTGGTTCGTTCAGTTGCTCTGTAAACGACGCTGTGTTAAAACGGTCTTTAACGCATGTTTATAAACCCTGGGACTTCGAGGCAGTGAAATGATAAGTCCAAATGTGAAAGATAACACTGCCTGAAGTAACAGTTACTGGGACTAGGGAAGGGAAAGGCCCTTTCAAGTGGGTTGTTAAGTGCGTGATACAATAGGTATTGAATGGATAAAAACAAGTTATATAAGCGAGTCTCGAAGCGATACACCTCCTCTTCCTCACATCTTCGCTGATATAATGCATGACGAATCGTTGCTATCACTGGCACTGCCACCCATTCTCATTCATCTCATCTCATCGGTTAGTCAGCAAAACACCGCAGAGGCATCTCACGCTGAACTTGACCGTCTGGATGGTGCGGCAGCAAGAAATACTAATTTTTTGTTCTGCTGAAACCCCACCTTTGTAGTAATCCCCGCCGTTTGACTTGAATAACTCTCAAGTACTGCTGACCAACAGAATGGGTAGCTGGTTCACAATATTGAATTGTGGCTGGAATTTTGGAAAGTTCCGAATCTCTCCAGGCCGCTACATTCCATCTTTGGGTGGTGGAAATTTCTGATGTTTGACCCCGCGTAACATCTGGTTTTCTCATTTGCATAATGTTAATTATTAATATCCACTAGTCATTACCGATCTGGATAAAATGGTGCACGAGATATTTTCTCCTTTGTTCCAGTGTCTGCCCATCAAGCCTGACATGCGAGTTGTCTGGTACCAGGCAATTGCTGTATTCTTTTGCACAAAAGTGGGCTGCCTGCTTCTGAACTCTCTCCAGGGCCTCAATATGACCTTTACCGTGGGGTGGGGACCAAGCTGACGTGGCATATTCCAGTAACGGAGGACGATGGCTTGATTGAATGCTGGGACCTTGACTGTTCCATTACAATCCCAAGATTCTCTTTATGACTCCAAGCTAGCTGGGCTTTGTTGCACACCAAAGACTGGCCTGATTCCCAATCAAGAGTATTAGTTATCTCAACTCCAAGGTAGGGAGCGGATGTTACGCTCTCCAAGCTGTTGCCCGTCCAAAATTGTAGTAACGCTGCGTTGGATGCGAGTAGCGATAGACATTGTTACGCATTTACTTGGGTTGAAGTGCATCATCCAGTCTTTTTGGCATTTTTTCAAGCGTGAGAAGATCATTTTGCAGAGCAATCGGTTGTCCTTGTGGCACTGAAGGGATGTGTAATCAGGCACAGTCTTGCGAAAAGGCGACAAGTAGACTTCAGTTGCATAGGGAGGTCATTGATATAAATTAAAAACAACAGCGTCCAGTCACCGTGCCCTGCGGTACACCAGAATCAACTGTTGCAGGATCGGAGCTTTGCCCGTCAACTAGGACTTGTTGCTCGCGACAGAAAAAGAAAATTTCAACCCACGAAAGCAAATGCCAGTGATGCTCCACAATGGCCTAATTATAGAGAGTCTACGGTGTGGTACCTTATCGAGGCTTTGCTGTGAAATCGAGTATAGCGAACATCGACTCATTTGTAGCGTCTAGTTGTTGGCAATATCATTACTTGCTAAGAATAAGTTGGGTCTATGTCGATCTCTGGCTCGAAAACCGTGTTGTTATCAGTCAAAATCTTGTGTTTTTCTAAAGCTCATGAACCGTGACTATGGATTGATATGTTCAAGTATTTGCAGGCGACAACAGTCAAAGATACTGGGCGATAATTGATAGAATCTGCAAGACTTCCCTTCTTGTTAAGTGCTGTGATATTGCCGTTTTCCATTGCTCAGGAACTCTCCAGTATCGTATGATTCTTGTGGGAATAGGTCTCTGAAGATTGGGGCCAACCAATCAGCAAACCATACTCAGAACCAGGGAGGCAGTGATCAGGAACCCTGAGATTTGTTAGGATCATTTAGCAATGTGTTTTCACACCTTCGTAGTGATGACTACATGTAATTTTCAATGAAGGAATTAAAAAGAGCCAAGAGATGGAAATTGCTCATGGCCACTTCATGGTAAACACACCTGAAAATTGCGGAGATCTTTCTGAACCATCTTCTCGTTGGGTAAAAGCGGATTCCAATCCTTGATGTTACCACTTTTCTTTGCCTTATTATAAAGGTTCTGCTTATTCCTACATTGTTTGCGGAGCTGTGCGTTGAACCATGGCAAGCTGTATCTTGATGAAGAATTATATTCAATCATTCTGGATTCATAAAAACAGCCAAAGATGTACAGAAAAACCCAGGACACGGTTTGGGAAATACCAAACACAGGCAGGGATGACGATACAAAATTTTGTAAACAAATGTAGTCAAGAGAAAAAGGACATTGAGTTGAGGACGTGATTGAGCGTCTCCTTACTTACACATTTATTTACAATTTACAGTAGTCTTTTACCCCAGTTACGGAGGTTACTCAGTGTGGGCAAATAGTCGATGGAGGCACGGACAGCAAAACTTAATTTGAAGGAATGAATTGGTCAAATTTTGCAAGGTCTGTCCTGAATGAAAGCCATTTCTATTTAGACCTAAATATTCCTGTGCAGGTCTTTCCATGGCGTTCATGATGCCTTCGGAGTCTGCTCTTTTACGAATGTAGACTTCCGTCTTACACGACGTTTGGTTTTTGGTGCTACATCCAAGTCGACAATAACATTTTCATGGTCTGCTAACCCATCTGAGACAACAATGTCCTTGATGCAATCTGGGTTATTGGTTAACACAAGATCCAAGATATTTTCTGTATTATCCTGAATCCTTGTTGGTTCAGTGACACACTGCGTTAACCCGTGTTCAACTGTAAGGTCAATCAGTTTTTTCAGCATCAGCTTTGCTGTACCCACTTTTATAAAATGCAGTGAGGGTTTCCCAGTCTATATTGGGCTGGTTAAAGTCCCCAACAATGATAACGTCATGGGTATTGATTTTATCACCCAATTTAGAAATTGATAAGTCCAGCTGCTCAATATTCCTTCCATGGACCTACTAGTATCACCATTGCTATAGAAGGTTCCAATGATAAGTGGTTTTCTACCTTTTATTTGAGTCTCAGTCCATAATAATTCACAAACTGCATCAAAATCCCTGAAGGGTACAAACCAAGTCATCTTTTACAGCCTGAAATACACCACCACTGTTGTATTGGTGATTGCAACTCAGTGTACATCCATGAAGATTTAAACCAAAAAATGTACTTCTATACTGCTAAAATTACCTGGCATGTTTTCTCCTTACATTATAGAACATTGCATATTGCGAGTATGATTGCAGGCTTTAATCTTTGCATGAGAAAAGAGGTGAAAAATTTTGCCCCATCACAATTAGTTTTGGTACCGCAACGCTAAGGTTTGTAAATCCCCTGGTCTACCACATACCATTGCGGGCAATATCCGTTTTCAGCAAGCATGTGAAATGCACATTTCAAGAGGCAGCTATGCATGCAGACTACGTTAAATTACACACGGGTGGTTCTTCGCTACGTGTCTACTTTTGGCTTTAAAAAATGAGAAAAAAGTTTTTCAAATCATAATTTTTTTTCTTGGAATGTGTTCACAATAGTGCATAAATACTAGAATGAGCACTCGGAGCGATCTTTAGAGCCTTCAAATAATTTATGCGACATCTAATTTTCAGTGTTGTAGCATAGGGAAAACCATTAAAAGTCATTTCCGTAACAACATATTTTGTTATGAGAAGTACAATTATACAGAAAATGTCAAGCTGAGTAAATTCTAACTACGTATCCTCAATATCCGAACAACAATAAGTAACCATTGAGGGAGGATCTTTCAAATGGAGAAAACCAGATTGATTATGACTTAGATTTTATTGCCAAGATGAACAGGTGAAAGTGTCAAGAAATAATTTCCGTAACGTAAAAAGTTACGGAAATGACCGTTACGGAAATATGGTTCAATGAACCTTTAAACCAGTATAACGTCTCCCAAGGGCGATGCCTAGCGTGATTGTTTGTATATTAGGGTACAGGTCAAAAAAATTCTATTCTGCTTGCACTGCCATCAAATTGGAACTTACTTTTGACGATACTCATGGTGACTAATTTATATTTGATACAACAGCGTTCCGAAATGACACTGAATAAAGCTACTCCTCCCTCATTTTTTGGCAAATTCTGTATTTTTGAATGGATAATTCATCAGAGATACCGGAGATAATTGATGTGTGCCAAGTAGCCAATTCATGCAGGTACTTATTGACCAGGTTAATTTTGGATTCAGTGTGTTTCAATTTTATAGACTGCCTTCAAAATGTTCCGTTACGGAAAGTACTCAAAAAATCCAGGGACAGCTTTTGAACAAAAAGGTAAAATTTAGGATTTAATGCGACATTATGGCATTTTTGATAATAATACATTGTATGTTCCTCAGTAATACTTAGTTATCAAGAGTATTTCCAAAAGAAAATTTTACTACCAAATAATAATGACAATTGTTTTTTTTTTAATTTTTCTTTTTTTATATTAAATACTTTTTCGGGGGTGGGGTGGGGGGGGGGGGGGGGGGGTGTTGGGGGGGGGGGGGGGGGGGTGGGGGGGGGGGGGGTTGCATCAACATTAGGAACATAACATTTACTTTTGTTTAATCAGGTTTTTCTAATTTTTTCTAATAAAGATGCATATTTATCAAGACAAAACCACAAAATACATATCTTTAGATTGTAATTTTTTCATTTTATAGTGATTTAAAGTAGCGGGACACCAAAGTAACACTTGCGAAGAACCACCCACACATGCCCCCATTGAGCAATATTAAAGGGATTAACAGCACCCTTTGTTTTTTGTCTGGTCGTACTTTTAGTATCAGGCGCCTTAGCCAGGAATTATTTGGGGGGGTGCGGATTTGCCAGAAATGGACCTTTTTTTGTTTGAGAAACATTTTGTCGGCCTCGCGTCTCCGCTCGCCGGTTGCCCCAAATATTTTAAAACCCGGCGCGTCCAAAATCTGAAGAGGGGGGATGGGGGACCAATGAAACATCATCGGCGTTAACAAAACGCTATAATTATAATAGTCCCATGGCGTTCAAGACCACTGTATGACCAGGTCCAACAACCATACAATAAACAAAACGCACAAAATTAAACACTCCAAATCGGACCACCTTCAACATTGATAAAGCGCGGACCTTTGTCATTTGGGGGGGGGGGTCTTGCACCCCCCGGCTACGGCCTGTTTAAAGTATCAATGCGATTACTCACTTTTGAAAAAAACAGCAATTTTCGTCGGCTTCCCATTGGCAGCAGCGGCCATGTGTTTTACATCTCTTGGGGTATCGTGAACAGACCTCTATGCCCGACCTGTATTAGAGGTCAGGTCATATGGCAATCGGCTTGTGCCAGGCCGCCTATCCCCATTAGCAATTTTCATGTTCGTTCAACATGCTCTGTTTCAGGAGCTTACGTGATTGCGAATATTGCAGAGCTATATGCAGGGAGAGCATGAAACGGTCGTCACCAAGCAACCTCACTGTGCTAAGACAATGACATCACAGGTTTAGCATTGCAGATTCTCTAGCTCAGAAATGTAAATCATTCTGTACACGAGACGCAGTGATTTTTATCAGTAAAAGATTTTCAGTAATCGAGTGTTACGTTAACACTTTAAAGAATTTAGAAAGATGTGTACTCTAATTGTTCAACTTTCTGTTTTAAAAAAAAAATGTATTTCCAATGGCGGCGCCTGGGGTATCACCACTTCGCTGTGCCAACGTGGCTCTATGCTAATTTTAACTCTGCGCAGCAACAACAATACGATTTGCACTATGCGCAACATTCAAATGCAAATTTTGACAGCGTAATCCCGGATGATAAACGAAAGCAGTAGCGACCATTGATCAACGTGAGACTGTTGCGTGTGTCAGTAACTTGAGTTTAAACATTTCATTGCATTTTCGGCATGTTACACCAACAATTTGACATAGTTACTATTCACAGATATTGCTACTGTAGCTTTACTACTGTCGCTGGAGACGTTTAGGAAACTAAGTACTTTCTAAAAAGGAATTTTGAAGAGCACATTTGGTCCATTGTTCCCGTTCAGAAATATCGGCTTCGTAAAGGGTACTTGTTCGACCACTAATCACAATGGCAATGCCTGGGAATTTCATTGACATCCACTTTCTATGGCAGTGGGTGGTACCCAAATATAGGGTACCTATTGGGACTACTTCAATGCTTGGCCTGGGTGGCGTTTAGACTAGACTATAAATAATCACTATACTGTGTCCAGATCATAGATGTTTATTTTCTCTCAATTGCACGTCTAAGTCACGACCGTACACAAGCCATTCACGCCTCAGCATAGCAACAAGTTGAACAACAACAACAAATTTTAAATCAACTGATCACGGGCGCGTGGTACGATCCAAACAGGCGCGTACGTGAGTGTGTACACCGCAGCACACGCGATAGCAAAACCCCTCAAACAGGGTTCACACTAGGTTTTGAAAAAAAGTGCGTCTACTTGGACGCAAATTTGTTTCCCTGAGGTAGTTCCAATAATTGTAACTTATGGCATCATCTTTTAAAATTTGGACATAATCTTTGGTGCCATAAGTTACAACTGTTCTGTGGAGTTCCAATGCCATTTAAGGTTTGAGATGTTTTGAGATGTATATTTCCTAAATAAAAAGAAAAAATTATTTTCTTTTGACATACATAGCATCTCTAGAGTCTGTAGAATAATTGTCTTACCAATTTGTAACCGATGCTACAATTTGTTCCAAAAAGTTCATGTCAACATGTACACAGGCTGCCAAATTTGGCAGCCCAATGTAGACACAACAAGGGTAAGTTTCACCTGAAAATTTCATAATGTGAATTTTAAATCTGGAAAAATGTTTATCACATGATGCAGAAGACTCTCTAGAATGCCTACAATATAATGTTTATTGCAAATAATGAATATTTAAGCCACTTTGCAGCTGTAAAGTTAAAGCAGAAGCTGTCTGTGTATCTTGGCTTAATACACACAACTCGTCATGACTAGATAGTCTATGATAACAGCAGCCATAAAAAAGTTATGACTATCTAGTCATGATCATCAGGACTATCCCTGAGGTTGAAAAAAGTGCGTCAACTTCAATTATATGCGTGTCAAGGTTTGAGCACTGTTGTAATACTTAATGAATGCAAACAATCCATACACATCCAATTCCAAAACCTAGACTGGGCATATTGTAACGTAATTACCCTGATGACCCTTAAACTCCAAAAGGAACTGGAGTATCTTGAATATGTAAATACAGTCAATTTAAACCTATATTTTCACAGATTTGCTACATGTATTTAATAGTAACAGAATAATTATTTGAGTGAAACTGATACAATATTGTGACCAAGTGCCAGAGCAAACCTGGATTTTGTAATAGTTTTAGTGGCTATATTTTTGCGTCCCACCTAGACGCAAACGTTACTCTATCGAGACCAAAGTGCGTCCACCTTTTGGAAAAGTCCGTCATAGAGGCAAAAACGCACACTAATATGAAGCCCGCCTCGAAAAGGAGAAAATAACTTAAAGAATTTAGTATTGTGTCACCACCCTAGGAATTTTGGTAGCCTCAACGGAATAAACTGCAATGTTAAGGAATGTGTTGGCAGAATACTGAATTCATCCCCAATAAACTCCTGGACAGTGATATCACGGTTCCGTCACGCATGGGAATAAACCAAATCGGCATCGTAACTTCCGGTATATTTTAGGACTCCTGCAGGACCTTTGACCCTGTCAATATTCAGGGAAATTTGTCTTTTAATAATTTCGAAAAATAGTCATATATCATTATAAAAAGATTGACTGTCCCTGAGGGACATAATCAACTCTATTGAACCAGAGGTGATCTCGAGACGTATTATTTCCTATTAAGGTCTCGAGATCACCGAGGGTCAATAAATTGACTATGGGCCGAATAAAGGGCAGTAATATACAATAAAGGGTAAGATGTTCATGTTTATGTAAGAATGTGTCCGAGGTCAAGTCAAACACATAAATAATGGGCGAGGCGAAAGCCTATACCCATTATTAAATTTTTATTGCCGAGGACCACATTATTCGCCATAAACATAACATCGCACCCTTTATTCTATTCTATTACCGTAAGAAAGTAAAATAATATCCGCAAACTGTCCATTTCTTACTAAAACGTAACAGTTGTTTACGTCTTTAGAGCGCGCACTTTGTCTTCTCTGCGTAAATGTTAGCATGTGCGCTATGGTGGCACGCGCCGAAAAGAATGTGCGCTTTGCATCATGCATTAGACCGTAATCGCGACCCATTATTGCAGAATAATGGGCAGTAAACAACCAATCAAAGAGCGCGCTTGGGCAGTAGCTTACGTAATATAATATGTTGTTTTAATATGCACGTTGTGGTCCAGTGGATGAGCTCCGGGCTCCTCTTCGTCTACCCTCACCTCCAAATGTTCGTGGGTTCGAGCCACACTGCGGCCAACGTGTTTTTCCCTTGAGTAAGGCACTTTACCTCAATTTACTACTCTCTACCCAGGTGTCGAAAAAGGGGTCCCGACATTCTTCAATGCTGGGAAGGTTAACAGACTCGCTGTAGATGTGTGGCGATCCCACTACATCAACATTAATGTGGAGTCTGGCCCATCGCTTCGAAATAAGATGGCACTCCGTCCTGTGTAGCCCAGGTCCTTCCCGTTACCCTTACCTTTGTTTATATGCCTCATAGATTGATTCTTTCTGCTGCAGTAACGAGACTACAGCTAGGGCAGAAAATTACTATACCGGTCAAAGAGTTACTACTATACCGGTCCAAAAAATTGTACCGGGCAGAAAGTTACTATACCGGCCGAAAGTTACTATACTGGGCAGAAAGTTACTATACCGGGCAGAAAAGGTACTATACCGAGCAAAAAAGGTACAATACGCATTTTATGCGAAAATTGTGAAACTATACCATGTCATGTGACTTTCATTTAACCAATCAGATGACAGGGATCTATCTATGAGGTGTAATATTTGATATTTAAAAATATAGAAACATGTTTTCTCTATCCAAATAATTTACGGCATGGTTTTTATTAGCTATATTGCTGGAATTTATAAAAACATAATTATTAACACCATAATCTTGATTTGTCAAGGTCAGGAGTCCTAAAAGTGGCACAACCTTCCCCAATCATCATAAATCGTAAGCCGTTTCGCTTATGGGCGAGGAAAAGTCTAAATTTTAGTGATTAAAATTTACGTTGGTCATATGTCATGAACTGGGTACACTAAATGGGGTTCTGTTACACTCCAACTTTTTTTTTCAGTTTTAATTCCATTTAATTCTTAAACCATTTGACTCTGTTCATTTATTTCTGTCTATTTATTGCTATAATCCTGCTTCTTTAAAGATAAAACCATTTTCAGCCTATATTGGATTAGTATTATGCGAGTTTCGGTCCAAAACCTTCAGCTAGGTTAATGTGGGATACGGTGGGGTGGGGGTGGGGGGAGCCATAGACAATTACACACAAATGGGTGAAAACGGTCGCCTATAAATTTTAAATAAGTAAGAGAAGTGAGACAACGTGTGGGGCTGAAATTGCACATACACTTCCTGAATGAATAGATCTAACTCCCCCATGATACAAACTAAGGTTCCATTAATTTAATTAATTAGTAACTTATATGTTACTTAGGTACAAATTTTGATCCTTTTGGGTAATATCGGCTTCTGTGCTAAAATATATCCCCAATCAAGGTAGAAACTTGGATTAACTTGATTTAATTATCTTATAATTCTCTTCTTTTAATCACAATTGGTATCTCTTATGTAAAAGGTAATAGCCTAATGAAGCATTACAGGGGGATGCCCTCTTTAAGATATGAAGTTTTCGTCGTGACAGTTGTGGCCTTCAACCAAAAAAACCCCACATGTAATTTTCGCCCGATATTTCAATGGGCGTTTTCATGTGATAGCAGAAAACTGATTTGTCGTAGCCCCATAGAGTAACTGTGTAAAATTAATATTGGTCGCCCAAATGGGTACATTTCGCTCATTACTTTCCAAACCAAACATCCTTTGGCTCTAATATTTCACGGGTAAATGAGAAATAGTATCTTTCTTTGATACCAAAATGTTGACCGCTTCCGGTAAAATCTGGGTCTTCTGGACGAGGCCTTTAGCGATCGGGCCATGGACCTTTAATATTTAATTTCATGACCAATGTCACTTTACCAAAATGTGCCATTTGGGTGGGACCTGTATGGAGTCCCATGAGTTCAGAGACATTTGTAATGTCAAGTCAAACAGACGGTGTATCTGTATATTAATACACCTAAGCATGAATTAAATTTGGTTATAGGAAAGATATGATTCATGACAACAATACCTTGTCTAGGGTTCAACCGTGAAGACATTTATGTGGGCTCAATAGCCGCCGATCAGTGTATTTTTGGTACAACTTTGGCAACGTTCTGTAATTGACTCGGCCAACCATAATAGCTTAGCGCATGGGGCGTTGTAAGTCCCGATATATACTCCATCTTCCTATTTTTTAGCTTCGTGGAAAGCTAAGATGATTTTTTAAAAGCTTCGCTGGGCGAAGGTACCATGTATACTTCAGCGAAGGAAGTCCCCCAACACAAGGTCAGTATTGCCACATTGTGTATTATAACTGCTGTTGCCAGTCTACATCTATATTCTCAATTTAGAAATCTTTTTTAGGAGCGGACATGCGTAATCTCAGAATACAAGGGGATCGTATTTGCGATTTCTTGATTAAAATCTTAGTTAACTTCGTGTCAAACAATATTTACGATCCTGACCAAGGAATTTTTGATTTAAAACAGAAGCATATTATAGTGGGTCAGCATGGATGGAGATATTTAACAGGTGAAATACTATTTACAATGTAGGTCAAGGAGTTTTACATATGTATACAAGAATAAAAACAAAATGCAAAAGAATACAAAAATAAAACAGTATCACTATGTTTAACACGTCATCGTGAAGGGATTTGAAAGTTCATAGGGCCAAGTAAAAAAATAAACATGTTTCTCGTCCGCGCCCCCCTCC
The DNA here is from genome assembly GCA_023653785.1 of Ophioderma brevispina. NCBI lineage: Eukaryota > Metazoa > Echinodermata > Ophiuroidea > Amphilepidida > Ophiodermatidae > Ophioderma > Ophioderma brevispina. The sequence goes on along the minus strand of JAMKCH010037997.1, from coordinate 42,199 downwards.
TTTTTTTGGAGATTCTTCAAAGTTCTTTTAATTTTGTAAACTTTCATTTATAATTTGCTCTAAAAGATGTGTCAGAAGTGTGGAAACTTTACACGACATCTTGCAAATGGAATATCATTTCAGGATAGTTTTGTGCTCACTAGAGAGACTCTTCCTTTTTCTCACATTTCATTCTGCACGTTGAATACACCAAATATGGTGCTAAATATGAGTATTTAGAGCTGTTTTCCTGATAAAAAATAAAAATGCCCTCTTCCTCCTATTTTTCCCAAAACCTGGACGAGAAACATCCTCCATTATTGAAAGAAAGTATTCTTGAAATTTGTAAAATGTATGCATATACTCCAGAAAGTGCTACAACACTATGACCTGGGTCTGTTGAGAGAGATTTTTGGGACTGGCTTTTGCCACTCAAGGTAGGTCAATAACCAGCCCTACTTTAAAACTTAGCTGAATACTTTGGGAAGGTAGTGCATGGTGGGATACAAAATTGGGACTGAAACCTACCTGTTATGATGCGGGGATGTCTCACAGGCAATAGAAAGCCGAGGGGCAATAGACAGCAAGGCCTCAACAAAAATAGTTCCTGACATCCGAGGAGCAGTACAAGGCAACTGAGGTGACTCATTTGCTTGCAATTGCCGTACAGACGTGTAGGGTTAAAGGCATTATCAGTGATTTGCTAAATCAGAAAATCGAAAAAATCATCAAAAATCAGATTTTTGCATGTCTGTAACAAACACAGGTACCCTAACATATCCTGCAAATGATAAGGCCAGAAGCAACCTAATAAGGACAAAATCGGATACATATTAGTCATTACTGTCCGAACGGACACTTCAACACGTAACTCTATGGGGTCAGGGGAGTCATAATCTTTGAACACTGCTGTTTTCTCCCTTTTCTGTCAATTCTTCAGTTGAAAAAAGTGATTTATAAGAATTCTACAGACGTATCCTTTACTTTTAAGCTATTCCTGCAAAATTCAAATATTTTGACTCTTTCGGAATGAATCACTGATAGTGTCTTTAATACACAATTTCAAAATCTCAGAGTCAGGCTTGGTGGGAAAAAGTGGGGAATCTAGGAAGCTCCTTCCCGGGAAATTTGACCATTTGGAGGGAAATTTTGACTTTTCAGACAAAGAAATACATAAAAATGGTGGGAAATCTATGGGAAATGTGACTGTCTTCCCGGGAAATATGCAATTTTTCCAGCCCTGGCAGCCTTAGTCTTGGTCAAGACTGTTGAAATTATTTCACCATGGAATGGTCGAAATCATAGCCTATTAGAACAAGAACAAGAGGGGAGGCCGGTAGCAATTCATAAATTATATGTGAGAATTGTATACTGTGAGCATCAGCAATTTATGAATGGCAGTACTTTGTAAACAGAAGTAATCATGTACATCCTGCATCAGACCATTTTTCTATCATGTGTATGTAGACAGCTTGAAACATGCAATGATCATGTGATCATATGGCGATGTGCCTCCTCTACGGGTCTATTGAGCCCCATGTATGGCTTTGCCTTGCCTTGCCTTGCTGGGTGCTTTGCACCTCGGAAAGGGGATACAAGAGTGTCTTGAACAAGACTAAGTCTTTAAGAGTACAGATCTTTAAAAATGATAGTGTTACTGCGGTTCTACTGACTCACGGTTAGGGTCACAAGTTTTCCATTTAGTAGAACATGAAATTACAAATTATTAACAGTTTAAAATGTTGAATACAATGCTGAGATAGTGTTCAAGTACTGTAGTTCTAAACACTGAAAACAAAATTGCTGTGTTTACTAAAACAGAATTTTGTGTAAATGGGTGTGGCCATTTTGTGACCCACTGACACACGACCCTGATGAATTCTAAGGAATAAAGTGCACTTTGTTCTGTAAAGTCTGCATAATTCATCAGGGTCATGTGTGTCAGTGGGTCACAAAATGGCCATACCCTTAGAAAACAGGGAATTTATGTCCTTACTATTTTTCATTCAACCCACAGAGCTCTTCCACACCAAGCTGGACAGATGATCTTCCCGTCTGTCCGCTCTCAGGAATCGGATACTCCACCAATCAGGTATACCGTGCTGATGGGGCAAGAGAAGAGGAACATGAATTTGAAGATCGCTGCTTTCACTTCAAGTAAGGGTATAATGGTACACGTATAAGAAAAATTTAAAGGGATTAGCAGCGACAATGCGAGAGAATCGAAAAAAAAAATTTTAACTAATAAATCAGAGATAAGTGTGTACAATTCCATATCACTGCTTTAACTTTAATGTTGAAACAAACCACCAAATAGTGAAAGAATGAAGTATTTGAGGATATTTGTCATACCGTCTCCCGCAAATGGACATACAGCAACGGCATCTCAAAATCTGCACTAAACAGCTGATTGCAGTTTACACCAGTACAAAATAACCAAAGATCAATAATGTTTGTGTTTGAGGTCAAACTGTATTGATCATGGTGCACAATATCACGCTGAAAATCTGTGATATACAGCAGGAAAGGCTTTTTTGATCTCAAGTCGGAATTTTGATACGCACGTATAGAAATTACAGAATCGGATAAAAAGTACTGCCTTGTCTTTAATACGCGGATTTCAAGCCAACCACTTGCAGGTTATATTCGCATATCCATGCCAGTAACAAAAATATAAAAATATGAATTTTGATGATTTTTTCAATGTTTCGGATTAGCAAATCGCTGCTAATCCCTTTAAATTCACAGTTGGGTCAATTCCTGCCCAGTTCAATGAGAGCTGTTTCCATGATCTCTCAGATTTTGCTTAAATTTGACTCGGAGGTACATAGTGCTATGGATGTATCCTAAACCAAAAATTGTTATTCCATTCCGTTGCAATTTTATGGTCATTCAAAATTTGACACATTTTGCGAGAATTGCCGTGTTAAAAGAGCCTCGCAGCACATTGCTACTTTGATTTCTCGGCAATATTTGATTTAAACCTTCAAATTACTTGCAGCTGTTATTTAGCAAGATTTGGGATCCACTTTTAATTTAGGGAGAGGCCTAAAATGTCCCTTTGCACTGACAAACATTTAAAGACTTTTTAAAGTCTTTAAGCATTTGTCAAGGGGGTCAATTTTAAAAGATTTTTTGGCCCCACCCCTTCACTGGAAAGCAATCCAGGAGTGTTTTTTAATTACTACTAAACCAAAGTTTTAAATCCGGTTTTATCCCCGTCAACGGGGGTGGCCGGATTCACCTCACATTTGCAGCAACCGCCCTGACTCCTTCCTTCGATTTCACCCGATTCAATGCATCCTCCATCCTCAACCCAACCCTCCTACTCTCCTCCTCCACTTGTTTCTTCCATGTCTTCTCTGGACGTCCCCTCCTCCTCAAACCGCCCACCTCGAACTCAAAAGCCCTTCTTAACACATGCTCATCATCCTTCCTCAACACATGCCCATACCAACGTACACTATTCGCCTTCGCCAACCCGTCCACCGCCTCATCCAAACCCAACATCTGCATCAAGTCCTCAGTCTTCATCTTGTCCATCACTTCACACCACACATCGCTCGCACCATTGCTCTCTCGTCTCTTGGTCCTCCTCGGAATCGCCATCTCATTTTCACGCAGACACCACTCTCACTCCCATACAGCATCACTGCTCTCACACAACTCTTATACAACATATCCGTTCATCTTTCAAAGGATATCTATTCCCTTGCAACAACTTCCCCACATTCCCTAAAACTTCACACCCACGCATACCTCACTCTCGCTGTCACAACCACCTCACATCCCCAACCCCCACTAACCTTTCCCCCAGGTATGTGAACTCCTTCACATCTTCACTGACGCCACCGTCATCACAAACTTTTCGCTCCGTTCCACCATCCCTCCAGCTCCCCTTCTCAAATCTTCGTACAAAAAAAACACAAAATCTCTTGCCAAACTAGGGGTCCCTCTCTTCATCTCTGTGCATTCTCCCATGGATCCATTTCCCGCATTGCTCACACCACCCTGAATTTTGCTTTAACTCTCTATCCCAAACACCCCACATGGTTCTACCTTACTCGCTACACCTCCCTCTCACCCCACTCACACCAGCAACTTTGTCTTTCCAAGGTTTACCTACCTTCAGACACATATACTCTCAAAGCCTTCTTCTTTCTAGCCCTTCTTCCATTTCCAAAACTTCTCCCTCCAGTCCCTCATAGTCGCCACTCATTAAAACCAAGTGCATCCGCATACAACATATTAAATGTGATATTATGACGAGCAATATTTCAGGTAATGAGGAAAAAGTAGATTAAAAAGACAACTATCAATGATTTATCCAAAAGAGTCACAATATTTGAAGATTAGCAGGAATAGCTTAAAGTGAAGAATAAGCCTTTTTGGTTAAATTCTTATTTTCCATTTTCCTACTGAAGAATTTACCGAAAACGAAGAAATGGGCAAGGTTTTCAAAAGATACAATCTCCATTCAATTACGGGTAGTAGTAAGTGTCCGAACTGACACTAATGACTAAAAAACATCCAATTTTTTCGCTTGTTAGGTTGCTTTTGGTCCATATCACTTGCAGGGTTATGTTTAGAACCTTACTTTTTACAAGACATGCAAAAATCTGATTTTTGATGATTTGTTTCGATTTTCTGATTTGGCAAATCACTGATAGTGCCTTTAAGAGGCTCCCCCCTCAAGCCTTTATAGACCCCCCATATGGTTTCCAGCCAGAAAACGATACAAACCTCGACAATAAAGGGGGCTGACTTGCTGCATTTTAAAATGGAAATTTTTAGTTTTAATGGGGTCCACGTTCTAACCCTGAAACAAAATGTCAGACTGTCCTCCCTTGTCATGCAAATATCGCCCATATTTCAAGCGTAAGGAAGTGCAAGAGAGCCGGACGACAGATATGGCATTTAGATGACCCTTGACCCTTTTTGGTCCACCTGCGAAAATCTTGATACTGCCAGCAGTGTTTCTTACCTTGCTGCAAAATCAGAGTCCATATTTCAAAAGGCAAAGAAAGCAATGGCTATATTACATCATCATTTTTTTAGTAATATAGATTTTTATTATATTTAACCACCGCACTTGGCCACGTCAGTTGTAACTTGGGAGCAACATTATTTGTGCTGCTTTTGATCCACTGGACTCGCAACTTTTAACGCAAAGATAAAAATGGGCGCAATGTGAAACAATTAAAATAATACAATATTATCAGCATATCTGTCTCTAGTATCCACTGATTAAGCAAAAATAAAGAACTAATGGAAGTTTATTTTTAGTGCAAGCATACAGTGTTTCCCAGCTAAGGCGGCCAGCAATTAACCCTAACACATCACAGCAGTTCACCCCCGAAACAATTCTGACCATCATAAAGGCACTAACGGAAGTGTCTCCTGAATTCCCAACCTTATTACAAGCAATTGTTCCTTGTGTTGCCCGTTGGGAAGTTTCCTTCCGCAGAAAAGTTTTGTGGAAATTTTAACGTCCCACCGGCAGTTAGCAAGGATTGCGCCTTCTAAGGTGAAAACGTCCGACCCATCAGTTCACATCATTCCTGAAGTCCGACCGCAATTACTGCAATTGAATTAACTCGTTTGCTGGTGTTGTCCGGTCGGACATGATAGGGTTAGAATTGGTCTCAGAAAGATTTAGAGAATTTAAAAAAAAAATACTTGTTTCAAAGCCTTAATGTTAGAAAAGGCAACAACTAGCAATTGACTTACTTCAATTCCCGAATTGATCTTGTCAGACTTCATGAAACAATTTTCAACCTTTTACCACTGTGCATTGCTGTGGGTTATGGACGTTCTCCTCAGGACACCCATTACTGTGCATTGCCACTGGCCCTCCTTTCCCCCTCTGAAGATGGCCTAAACAGACTGCGGCTTCATTGTCAGTGAACATCAAATCCCCATAGCTTGACTGGTATTTCGCCGGTTTTGCCAGTTTTGCTCCCACCATCACTACTACGTTCCCAAGTACTAACCGGGTTCTTCCGAACGTCGAGTGTAGTTTTGTACCTTCCGAATTTGGCAGATGTGTCATGGTCACAATTTTCTAAACCCAGAAGTAAATTGAAGAAAAAAGCTGTTGCTTTCAATTGCCACTGTGACACTTCCCCTCAAGGGAAATGGCGCAACCAACTGCTGCAATATTGCTGGTGAGGTGCTTCGCCCTTAGGATACCCACTTGCTGCCTATTGCTGGTGGACTTGTCAATGCTATTTCTGGGTTCTATTTCTGCCATTTTTTTACTGGAGGGTTAATAAGATTTTTCAGTCAAATCAGGGTCCTATTTTGTGTAAAATTGGCCCAAGGCAAACATTCTTGGCATCAACCCAGATCTTTTTTTTTTTTCTTTTGGGTGTTTATTTTTTTTCAGATGTGAGGAATCTACTCTAAAAATCTCCGTGTTTTTTGATGGACACCTCGGGCATGCATGTTGCGAGACTTGTACGCCAGCGACTTTCCGTTGAACTCTGCCTGGGTGCAGCTCACCAATGTGGACGATGATTTTGCGGTAAAGAAGATCCTGCAGGCGGCTTTCTTGACAGTTTAGGCCTGGCCTTCTTTGGGAGACTAATTGACCATGCAATGTGCTAGAAGACCAATTTGAAACTGCAGTTACCACAGTTAATTTGCTTAAAATCTTTGAGATAGAGAACAAGGTAACTACTCCTTTGACAGACAAGGAGTGGATAAGGCTTTCACGCTCAGCAGGTGATCATTCGACTTTTGCGATCGATTGCTATTTTTTGGTTACTATAGATTGTCAGACGTGATCAAATAACCAACTGTATAACAATTTCGTAGTGCCCAAAAGGGGGTACGGGAAAACCAAGTGTAAATTCCTAATAAATTATTAAAATCATATGAAACTGGTGCCTGTTCCTTCCCGCACATAACACTGGCACATTTTTCTGAAAATGATTAAAATGTCCCCAAATTTCTTATCCGCAATCAGTTGACTAATGGACATGTGTAGACTTCAGCAAACCCATGATCTAAAGATTCAACAATCTGCCCATTAATGCGGAGCCATTTTTATATTGCAACGCATTTGAAAAGATTCTAGGTGTTTATCACCCTCTCTGATTCGGGTTGAGATAACAAATACTAGTGCTGGGACTTGTAAACGTTTAAACGGAAAAAAGTCAACTACTACAAAACACGTTTATAAAATTCCCAACACGTTTACATACACATCACAAACCCTACTAACTTTTTTTCAGTATTATTTTACTTGCTGAATGTCAATTTTCAATCACCAAGCAATTACCCCGTTTGGCAAGTACAGTTAACAGTTCCAATTCTTCTTCTAGAAAAGGTTTCCGACTTTTACGGAAAACAGGGAAATCCCCCCCCGTTTACTCAAGTTCTTGTACGTGAGTGGAGCGACTTCGGCATATACACTGCATAACACGGCCCCCAATTACGCGGTGCTTCAATTACAGAGGGATCTACGCCTGGGATCTACAAAAAAGGTAAAATGGCAGCTCCCACAGTGATTTGTCGTTTGGGATCTTTGGGATATTCAACTGCTTTATTTAGGGATTCAATCATGTTACAGAGTGGTTCATCACAAATCAACAACGATGCATCCATGCGTCCGCATATTTTATCCCGCGAGGGCAGCTTTAGCCTCCCGAGCGGGATAAAAATACGCGGACGCATCGGATGCAAAATCTTCTTGAAAACTTATTAATATCGTGTAATAGAGGAACATAATTATTCTCACTATAATACTAAAATGTTCCCAGTTCACGGAAATCTTTCCTCGTTAAAATATTTTGGCAAAATCTAAAGCAAAGCGATAGTTTTGGCAAGTTTGTTGCTTTGCAGTTTGCACCTGGTGACCCTAGCACGTACTCAGGGTTCCAAACGTGACGAACAGTGCGTCGACTTAAGCGTACCGCGTAAACGCACTTCTGTGAACACTGCGCCGGGCTAACACGCTAATTTGCATATCAACTGTGGGTTGATAACGAATCAACAACGGTACGCTCCTGTACAAGGAGATACGGTGAGTTGTTGAATTTGGATTAAAACATAACATAGGTAAGTACAAACAACATTTTATGGTTCAAGATGATATTTATGATCGAATGCAAAGCCGGGTAACCCGATTACGAACGATTTATGGTGCAAGAATTGTATTTGAGTGGAAGCGCCAAATTCGGCAGTCGTTAACTCGTTATGACCGTTTAAACGTTTAAACGAACGGAAATACAGACCGTGTAAACGGATAGGAAATTAAATGGTATCTCCCAGCTGTACTGAAAATACCAGTCCTCTTTTGCAAATTAACTAACCAGTGTTACATTATAATATATGTCATTGACACTAATTTTCTTCTGAAAATATGCGGTAATTGAATAGAAATGAAGTTTAAGCAATAGTTACAGATTTTGGTTCTGAACAAAGTTGTTAGGGTCAAAGCTTTGCCCAGCAACTTGTTGGGCAGATTTCAACTGACCCTTTCTTAACCACAAGACGAATGCCCTAACAGTAACATAAAACAATGCCACAGAGCTGGTAGTATCACATTTGTTTACCGTCAATGCATTCATACGCACGTACTATGTATTGCCCATCATTTTCCCAGGAAAGTTACGGAAGATGTTATCCCCGGAAAATAAAGAAAAAACAAAACACCCAAAAGTAAATGCGGAAGGCGATGCGCAAAGACTCCCGGTGAGAGGGTGTTAATAACACATGTAACAGGGACTGTCATGAATACAAATAAAGCGCAGGGCTTTGAAGAAAGTCGAATTCAAGGTCCAGTGGTCTGATGCTAATAAAACTCGTCCCCAGATTTTCGCAAATTGTCAAAAAACGTTTGGTATCAGAAGAAAGCTAACTATTGTTCTCCTCATGTAACCCTTTGAATCTTAGGGGCCAAAGGATGTTTGGTTGTGAAGGTATGGGTGAAAATGTTGGCTCCATTTTGGTTGACCAATATTAATTACACCGTACTCTATTGGGCTTACAACACCACATTTTTACTCGCACAGTCAAAACGGATTGAAATATTCGGCTCGCGATGCGGGGTTTTTCAGGTGAAGGATGAAAACCTTTTCATACTTCAAACTCGGGGCATCCCTCCTTTGAGTTTTGATAAAAAATGTTTCAAAGTATTTCAGAGCCAAGACCAGCCAGGCCTTTCATTTCAAAGAAAGAGGGAGGAAATTGCATGCATGCATCTGTTGACCTAGTATATTCCATTTCCTTGGCAGGGGTTAAGTGACTATGAATTGTATCAGAAGTATCCAGAGGTGGTGGAAAGACTGCAGACCCTGGACAATGATGTAATGGGTGGGACCTCTGCAATTGTGTCACTCATACACAAAGACAAACTGTATGTGGCTAATGTAGGTAAGTTGGGGGACAAGAGAATTGGCGCAGAGAGAAATCTTTCTGTATTGTCAGAGAGAGAGTGCAAGCGAGGGAGAGAGTGTGTGGTGGGTGTGTGTGTGTGTGTGTGTGTGTGAGTGTGTGTTCATGCATGCATGGTCAATTTTGACACTTGCCCATGTCTCAATTTGCAAGTGGTTAGAGATGTTTATAGCTATGTTGATCAATTGATGGACTTTTGCTTGGGAGGGCGGGCGGGCAGGTATAGTGGCTCATCCACTCGCCTTTCACCAATGCAGCCTGGGTTCAATCCCCTGCGGAGCCCGTGTTGTACGTGAATTTGGTTGCCGATCCATACCCGTTCTCGCAGGTTTTCTCTGAGAACTTCGGTTTCCTCCTGCATCTAAAATTGGACGTCTTCCCATAATGCCTTCCTTGTCGTTCTGGATTGTAGCAGCCTAAGGCGCTCCACAGCGGTGCCCTGAGCACTTTGGTGGATTTGTCGCGCATTACAAGAATTAAATATTATCATTATTAATTTATTATTATAAGAGTATGTCACCACCATAACTGACAAACAAGATTATCTACTTAGTAATTCTCACTGCACACTTGTTTACACTTGTGTTTGCGACAGTCAATACAATTTAACATGACCAAGTCTGGTATCTATTAACGACCAACTGTATTATGTCGTCTGCTTGAACCCATGTAGGTAGGGTAGGTAAACCAAAATTGTAAATCTGGTTTTGTCCCTGATAACGGGGTAGCTGGATTCACCTCACATTCAGAACAATATGCTGTATGAGGATTTATTGGAGCAAAAGGTAATTGACCGAATGCCCTTCCTGACGTCAATGTGCTGGATGGCCGCCATTAGCCCCCAGAGCCGACGCCCTTGTAGGTAGATCTTCTTTTTAGTTCTACCAGTGTAACCAGCTACCCTCCTCATCAGATTTTGTTAGAAACCCAATGGGGGTGACGTTTTAGCTGCCAACAACCTGACCCTGGCAGTTGACCATGAACACAAGCTGATCAAAGCACAAGACAGTGTTGGCTTAAAGATCCATCCAAAGGGATAAAAATATTTGAAATTTGAAGGAATAGTTTAAAATTGAAGGATACGGCTGTAGGACTATCATAAGGTATATTTTCCAACTGAAAAATTGATAGAAAAGGAAGAAACAGCAGTGTTTAAAGATCTGAATCTCCATTCAATTACGTGTTGTAGTAAGTATCCGTACGGACAGTAAGGACTAAAATATTTGATTTTGTCGTTATAAAGTCACATTTGGCCCTATCATTTGCATGGTATGTAGATACCTATAACTTGTTACAAAAAGGCAAAATCAATTTTTGCTGATTTTTTAGATTTTCTGATTTAGCAAATCACTGAGAGTGCCTTTAACTTGGGGGAGATAGGGGCCTGAAACATTATTTAAATTATATTAAGCAAGTATAAGTCAGTTTTGCTGACAACCCCCTCCCTCTCCCCCTCCCCTCTCCACATTGAAAATGGCCTAGGGATGTCCCTGGTGGCTCCCACATGCCCATTAAAAAATAAAAGGATTCTGCTGTCACTGGCATAAGATTCCAAGTAATCCACTGGTTTCAAACCACAAAAATACCGTCACTTACCTGAGATTATCAATTGCCACCTCCCCTCCTATATATTCTCCAGGTAACTCGAGGGCAGTCCTCTGTACACGTGAGCCAGATGGGTCACTCAAAGTCCGGCAACTCAGTATTGATCACACCATAGATAATGAGGATGAACAGCTCAGATTATCGCAACTCAATTTGGACGTGGCTGGCATTCAGCGAGACAGACTGCATGGGAGAGGTCTAGGGGGCCATGCAACGACAAGGAGCATTGGCGATTACAGTGTCAAAGGAGGGTTTAAGGATATTGAAGTACTAAGGTATGATTTTCTTTTTAAATTTTAAATAATGATTTTGTATGTGTAAATATACCATTCTGAAGCTCTCTGCTGATTGTAAAGATTAACCGATCCAGGGTTTCCTCTACCGATCCGATGGCCGATACTTTTTGTTGTATCGGCCGATTCACCCATCCAATCCGATGATTCGCCCTATATATTAAAGATCGACCAACCATAGTAAGTACTAGTAGGAGTTGCAAATTTTTGAACTTAAAGGAATTGGCGACAATGATTATAATTGATAAATCTGCGTGGTCCACATTTGCTGCAAGTTCCGATGGGGAATTTTGAAGGATAAGGCTTACTTTTACTTACCAAATGTTTGTGAAATAAATGAAGTACCACCAATCAATCAGCGGTATTGGAAAAACATGAGATAACCCTCTGAGTAACCAATCAATATCATGCTTATATACTCTGTGTAATCCATACGTCAATTACTTAGATCTCTCTGATTTGCCTCATTACTGATATTACGCTGCCAAGTAACCTATCAAAAAAGTGCTTAGATGCCAATACATAGGCAGGTAGTGCCCAGGTGGTTAAAGAGACATGAGATTTCCAGAAAGAAGCGCCCCCGATTTTTCTCAAACCTAGGTTTTTTACATATTTGGAATGCTTACCAATGTATTAGATCACACCTGAAGTGAATAAGCCAAATACGCCGTCTTTATGTAATAAGATGATGATTTAGTAGTTTCTGTCTTGCACGACAGAAAGTCAAAGCATGGTTTTTTATGGGGAACGATTATGATAGCAGGGAAGTTCAAAACAAGGTTTGCGGTTTTCTTTTGCACCTGTTTGTCCAATAAACCTTCCAAACGTTCTCGGTAGGTGGTCTACAACCGATCCAGTGAAATTTGAGAGAAATTCATATCCTAAAAAAATCTCCTCCTGTCACTTTAAAGTCAAAAACACAATTTTGCAGGTGCTGTTAGCATCACTTTCAAACAACAGAATTTCTGTGATGAAACTTTTTGTTATAATTAATGAAATCCTTTTTTTTTTACAGCTATGCATCCAGTGAGCCGGTCATAGCAGAGCCAGAGATCATAGGTGGCCTTCCCACTACTGGTATGTGTGGCTTCCTCCTTATGTTCACAAATGGACTCACCAAGTCTATAGCAGAAGCCACTAATACAGGGCAGGTAAACATGGACATTGCATACCGGGTGGCAGCCGAATTTGCAGTACAGTCCACGCTGAGTGGTGTGGCGCAACAGGTAGTAGACAAAGTTGTCCGAAAGCATCATGACACCTACCTGGAAGGCATGGGACAGGCCCAGTTTTGCCAGAAGCGAGACGACATCACACTCCTGGTGCGTAATTTTAACTACCCACTGGGGAGTGCAGTTAGCCCAATGCCTTTTAATCCGGTCACCATACCATATAGCCCGACCAGTCACAGAACTGAAACAACAAGTCTGTCACTATTTATCCCTCACCACAACACAGCAACACCACCAACGCTAACCCACTCAATATCTCAGACTCCAGTCATCACCGGGGTATCAAGCTCCACCCCAGGCTTTCCAACGTCCTCAGTACCATTCTCAACGCCCCTCTTTGTCAGCGTGGATAATCCTCCGCCGCAAATACCCACATCGCCCGCCTCCTCTCACACAAGCACGATCGAATCCCAGCCCAGCAGCGGAATGTCTACGCCTCACAAATATGACACGGCACAAACAAACAGTACTGGAACACAAGGCTCAAGCAACAGTGATACGCAAGAAAACAGCGGCCCATTTTTATTTGGCCGATTAAACCCGAAGAGCAACCCCCAGGCAGAGCCGGATGAAGAGGGGTTTATTGAGCCTTACGTTGATTTCACCGAATTCTTTGAGGCTTACGAAGCGGCACTTAACGAAGTACACTACTCACAGGAAGGCTTATAACCATGACAACAGTCTGAATGCTAGTTTCTTATTTGTATGTAAGATAATAACTTATATTTGTTTCTGAAATAATATAGTCAAGCTCTCATTTGTATTTTTACCATTTTTAAAATGTATTTTATCACAGAAAGTGTATGCAAATCGTGAAAGCTTATTTACAATGGAGTGTTCCACATGGTGCTTGAATCCAAATCTTGCTGGTCCAGGTCTCTGCGATTATGTTAATGCATAGGCTGTGAAAAAATAGCACTACTTACATGATGCAGCCTCTCTGATTGGCTCATTAAATGATAAAACAAGGTATTACCTCTCAGTAACCAATCAAAATAGACCTTCTAAAAATCTGTATGCACCTTTAAGCTTTTCTTATCATGCCTCTGATAGGCTAATTCCATCATTTAACCCTGTGAATAACCATCGGCTGGTAGTGCTCAAGAGGTTAAAAGGGATTAGGTAAAGATTCTGTGTGTTAATGATAAATAGCGTCGGCACAGCTGTTTGAAAGTCTCATTTATTATGACAAAACGAGAATAAAACAAAAAATATCAAAGGCGACACACTTTTGACAACTAATTTGGAGTATTTATTGCACTAACTACGTCCTGTGTAAATTTGATGAAATTTCATTGCGGGCAAATATGATTTTTCATAAAAATCTAGTTTTACACGTCTTTCTATGGGAAATAGGCATATAGGGGGCGCTATAACATACAAATTATGACCTTTGTAGGCGTATATGGCAAGATTCCCGTAATGGATTTTTCTGATTTTTGCAGAGGTAATAGGTCTTGCATGGCCCTATTTATATCAGTTGTTAAAATTGTGTCGCCATTGCTTAAAATTGCTCTAAAAATAAAAGAGACAGTTTGCATGGGGTCAAACAGCTGTGTCGGGTGCTAGGTAATGTGTATCAATCGGACAGAGAGTATAAAGTGTGGTAAATAGATTGCCATTTTATGTAAACAGAGCAGAACAGAGCCGGGTCAAGGTACATTTGTGACACTATCAAAGCTCGGCCTGATCCAGTCCAAAGAGGGTATCATTCAGTCAGTCAATCTCTGGGGTGGGAAAATGAAATGCGTAACAAAGTGCAAGAGAGTAGTACAATATGTGCCTGGTTCCATCACTCTTTATTGTATGATTATTTGTCTCCCGAACCAATTATCTAAAATGAACGATGTATACTTCACAAACAACTGTGAGGTAGATGACAAAGGTCATAGGTCAGTCCACATCAATACATACCAGCAATGTCCACCCATGTCACTCTCACTAGGAATTGTTCACTCTAGGCTAGGGGCCACGCCAGGCCCCCTCCCCCCCCCCACTCCCCAAGAGTTTCAAAATTCTATGCACCTGTCCTGCGAGGGTTGACTCAAAATCATGTCCCATGCCAGTGCAACACTCCACATTTGCATGTAACATATATAACAGATGTAACCATATATGGTATATATTGTGTACAGAGAGAAATGAAGGGAAACATAGCAAGGATGCACTTGTAGATAGAGCTGATGTTCACTATAGTTGGTGGATTTATTTCTCGGACATTTCGCACGCACACCCCGGGAAAGCGCCGTCAGCTACGCAGTGGTTCAGCGTGTACTTTGACCAATCTAGCATGGCATTGCGTTGCTATATTCGCTGTCCCTGCCGGTTAACGCACTTCACGCTGGCGTATGTTCGATTCAGTCCGAGAATTAATTCCAGCCACTATAGTTGACCTACAACTGTGTAGTAGGATGTAATAAACTAGACATTCATTTAACGTGATGAGCCAGGACTCGGCAATAGTACCGAGGACTTGGAGCAAGTCTATAAAATTCTGTTGCAATACACAACAGAACTATCATAACCAGTGAAATAAATCTCCAAAGGGCCATTGCAAAATCATGGTTTTATTTTGCTACATAACATTATTAATTTGTTGATGGGATGCAATGCTCACAATTCAGAGATGTAACTTTTCCAGAAATTTCTGGATTTTGGCCATAATTAAAAAAAATGTAAATGTAAAAAAAATTATTTTTTAATTTTTTTTTTTGATTTCTAAGGTCAAAGTGTTTAATGATAAAGGTAGAACTGCATAAAGAACCAAGTTTTAAAGCGGCACTGGCACATTTTCACAAAATATGAAATTTCTTCAATTTGCTCTCAAATCATAGTCTAGGCCATTGGAAGAATAGAGATACATTTTACACATAAAAATAACATACTTAAAAACAGATAGGGACGTTAAGAAGAGGTTAAAAACATCCAGGTAATTTGTAGGCTAACTTTTAAGTTTTCCTTAACTTTAATCAACAAATGTGTATGTTACATGAATATCATAGACTGATGATATTAAAACCACAAAGGTCACAGGTCGGTTAAACAGTGTGCATGCCGTGGGAAACATGCATACGGCGTGCGATTTCTTGTGTTAATTGCCATTTCCGTCGTCTGCTGAATTAATGTCGCCGGCGACATTAATTATAAAATCATTCTGTTAACCCATAAGTACGCTGATTTGGTCTTAATCATTTCAGGTGAGGGCTAATGTATACAAAAGCTTTACAACCATGCAAAAATATCGATTTTAAAAAATCTTGAGGGCGCGCTATTTTTCAAATGTGCCAGTGTCTCTTTAAGTACCAATTTTTTTTAAAAGAGAAGGTCTTGTACCATAAAATCGTGTAAGAAAACATGTTCCTTGGAGCTTCACCGGATACTACGCTAATATTTGGCCTTGCCGTCTGTTCAAATTTTGGATTTTCAGGAAATAGGACTACTCCTCTGTTACATCTCTGACAATTAAAGGGATAAGCAGTGATTATGCAAGAGGATAAAAAAAGTGTGAATTTATTATATTCACTTAAAAATAAGGGACAAGTAGGAAGAATTCCATAAGCCTCTTTAATGATTGGTAAAATTCACCAAATTATTAAAACATGAAATATTTGACAAATTTTTCATACCATCTCCTGCAAATTGAAATGCAGTGTGATTGCGACTGTGGTACACGTCAGTACAGAATAAACGAAGGTCAATAATATATGTATTGAGGTCAAGTGGTACACGTTAGTGTGCACAATCTCCTGTTTTGAAATCTGGGACATTTGCAGAGAAAGCATTTTTGATCTCAAGTCACACCTGGCTGTGATGCGCACCCATAGAAAGGACAGTATTAGATAAAAATGTACTGATTTGTAATACATGGATTTTGAGCCAATCACTTGCATGCTATGTTTACTGATAACAAAGATCCAGTACATGGATTTTTAGCCTTTTTTTTTTTTTTTTTTTGATGCTCTGGCTTAGAAAAATTGCTGCTTGTCCCCTTTTTAAGAGCAAATCAGACTCACAAAATGGAAAACATGTATGATAATAAAGTATTTATCACCTAATGTTAATACTTATGATTATTCCAAGTTCTCACCAAGTGTTGTAATAAAATTGGATTGATTCAGCCCAAATTTATTGGTCGAGCTATAAGTTGCAAAAATATTGGGCGAGACGCAATTGAGCCCAATATTTTAAAACTCATAGTGAGACCAATAAATATTGGGCGCAAATCATCCAATTTTATCATTATGCGTAGGATCCGATATTATCGCGTATCGGACACCTTTAACAGCAGATTACAGCAGGACAGAAACGTACTTGCCAAAAATGAGGGCATTCCTCAATTGTTCACTCAAAAGTCAACTGCGGTGGGATGAGTTGGATTTGAGTGGGTTTTGAGTGGGAGTGAGTGAAGCTCTGAACCAAAATGAGTGGGACATCATAGTGCATGGTAGTTATGTGTTATTGATTTTAGCGTGAGTGGGTTGAGTGGGATTTGAGTGGGAGTGAGTGGATGTGTAGTTCCCACTCAAGTTCACTCAAAACCACTAGTGGGGCTGGCAAGTTCTTTCTGTAAGGTACTGTAATGTAAATTATTGTCCTGCACTCTCAAACAAAGTATGGCTTATTCATAAAACTAGAATAGGCATAATTACATATTTTACACCTACTTTCTATTTATATGTGCTTTATACCATTAACAGAGTGAAAGCAAATGACATATATAGTAGGTACAAAGGGTGTAATGCCCAAGATTATTTTAATAACTGCACTAATGCAGGAATTGAGAAGAGTATTGTATGTTTGTGGAGTTTTACTTGGAAACTAATTCAGTAATGTAAAGTTTCACCCAAATTGGGGTTAAAGGTGCAACGAGAGATTTTGAGACACCCAAATATTGTGTCATAATAGTAATTTCATATAGATTAGACACTCAGTAGATTTTTTACCTTGTATTTGGCTACAGAAATGTCTTAAAAGAGAGAAAAAAAGTGATTTTGGTTTGCTTATATTTCAATATAAAACATAGGCTGAATTTCGTATTTGCTTCTATACGAAATTAGAAATTTCACAATTTTGGTACCAAAGAAACATTTCTCAGCTTAATCCTTTCAGATGGGGATGTTTTTGATGGAAAGCCTTGTATCAGGACAAAAATCAGTACTTTTGATTTTTTAGGGACACCTGATATGTGAAATCTCTCGTTGTACCTTTAAGGTGCAATAGGGGTTCATTCATGTGTGGATGACGTTAAAGGTCATGGACCAAGGTCAAAGGCCATCTGAGCTCATGTTCCAGACTGCCATCTTGCCAGGGGATGATGCAAGTTTACTGGCAGTATTTTTTTTAATGACTAACTGGTATCGAATGCTAAGTGAGTTATAAAAAAAAAAACTTTTGCAAAAGAGGAGAGCAGGTGTTACTCCTGAATCCAGTACAAAACTAAACATTTCTGGCACTGCATGGCCTTTAAAGTGGCACTGGCACATTTTCACAAAATATGAAATTCTTCAATTTGCTCTCAAATGATAGTCTTGGCTATTGAAAGAATAGCCATACATTTTACACATAAAAATAACATACTCACAAACAGATAGGGACGTTAATAAGAGGTTAGAGGCATCCAGGTAATTTGTAGGCTAACTTTCCATAACTTTAATCAACAAATGTGTATATTACATGAATATCATAGACTCATGCTCATTGATATTAAAACTACGAAGGTCACAGACCGGTCAAACAGGGTGCATACCATGGGGAACATGCATACAGCATGCGTTTGCTTGTGTTAAATGCCATTTCCGTCGTCTGCTGAATTTATGTCGCCAGTGACATTAATTACAAAATCGTTCTGTTTACCCATAAGGACGCTGATTTGGTCTTAATCATTTCAGGTGAGGGCTAATGTATATAAAAGCTTTACAACAATGCAAAAATTGACAAGTCTTGAGGGCGCACTATTTTTCAAATGTGCCAGTGTCTCTTTAATGAGAAGCGCACTACCCACATCAATTATGGTGGGCATACAAAAGGTCTCTTTCCCCTAATCAATTACCAAAACAGCCATGTCTGGCACCCTCTGACCTTTCAAGCATGGCTTCAGGCAACAGATGTAGTTGATGGAGCTGTCAGTGCACCACCAATATTTCAAATAGAGTTAAGGTACACAAAACACTGAAAGTTATAGCAACTTTTTTGGTAGAAACCTGTGATGTATTTTTAAAATTATTTTGCAACAAGGTGCTTATAAAATTGTATGCATTAAGAAACAATTTTCATTTGTCCTAATATAACACTTTGTTATACCAATTACACACAAGAGTTTGTATAGTTTATGTACCCAGTATATGTTGTAATTGTTTACAAATTACCAGGCTTCTAACTGTCAGATAATACATTGTGTGGGTGTGAGCCTAGTGCATTTTAATCATTGTTTAGGTATCTCACTTGATTTAGATTCATGCAAAATAAAACAAGAGTCAGGAGAAATGAATGGTGGCGGTTGAAATCAAAAGACAATTGTGCATTGAAAAAAAAGAAAAGACACTTGTTTAGGCCACCCACCATCCCATTTTGTGAGTCAAGTGTAGTTAAGTCTTTGTTCTTACACATTAGAGATTTCAAAAGTCGGCGGCTCTGATATTAAGGGGTAAACATAAAGAAGACACCCACTTATAAAAAAAGACTAAAGCATTTTAATTTTGCTGCAAGAATTTTTCACAAAATGACTAGTCAGTCATTTTACTGCAAAAAGTGGACTTTTTCTAAAGAAATTTTAAACCTTTTTTGACAAAAAACCTTTTGCTCGCTTCTGCCCGCAAATTCTATTTTGGGGCCTTTGAACCATATTTTAGGACTTTTTGGCTTATAGAAATTTTTTTGGCATCTTCCCCACTGCCCCTTCCCTGGTTGCGGGCCTGTATTTATGAGCCAGCAATTTAAGAAATTGATCCAAAAGAGTTGAAGGAAAATAACAAGGAAATAGGAAGAAAATTAGCCGATCATTGGGCCAATTTTAGGACAAAATAGTAAATTGGCTAAAGCTAAAACTCCTTACTATGACTATGTCCACACCTACTGACACAAACTGTGAAAATTTGATCTGAATCAAACATTTTCTTTCAAAATAATTTAACAATTTTATCACGTACACTGAAACTTGTGGGTAAATTGATTAACTAATTGCTAGTAATACAGCTCGGGGGGTTACATCCATCTTTCAGCTTCAGTCTTGTCACCACGCAAATACATGCAGATATACAATGGGCAATCAAAGAAGAGAGTGGGCCTGCCATATAAATGGGTATAGCCTTTCAAGCAATTCACTAAACATCAACTTATCAATAAACTTTTTTGACATCTATATATGTTAACTATCATTCCTGAACGAATCAGAACAATTGTTCAATCATTCTTTTTATGTAGGCACAAATATTAAACTGCTTGCAAAGGATATTTTTCATTGCTCTTGATAATACTGAATTGGGTCTCACAAATGCCTTATCTGAGAAAGGGATTCCAACTTATTCATGTCAGTATCAGCATGTGTTGTTTTTTTTTTCTTCAGAAAACATTGAATGATGCAACAAGGGTTATTGAAAGGTTTATTAGTAATGTGTTTCCAACAACTCTCACCAGATTTTCGTTGAATGCCTATGGAGTACCGTTACAAAAGTTCAACAGCAATGTATAATCACATACATGCACGCACACATCGCATCAAATGTGATTCCAGTTAAAACTGCTTCAAAGTTGATTCCAGTTACAACTCTATCAAAGTTGATGCTGTTAAAAACTACATCAAAGTTCATATTGGTTAAAAACAGATGATACTGATTAAAACATCAAAGGTTAATACAGTTGCACAAAAGTGAATGACCAGTGTGTGGGGTCACACAACTTCAAAGAGGTTTTCCTAATCGGGTTCATGATGATTGCTGTAATGGCTTAGCAGTAGTTCTATTTTAGAATATTTTGATAAGTATTAATGGAAAAATATTTTTTTTTAAAGCCAGGGAGATACAAAAAATTTGGGAGTCTTGCACAGTTGGAGCAGGGGTGGCGCCAGGGTTAAAATCTTAGGAAGGGCGAAAAATTACACGATTAACTCATACAAGTAAAAAAAAAAACCTAATTTTCACAAAATTAATTGCTTAAAACAGTTTTTTTCCTGAATTTTGAAACTCTTAGCAGGGTAGCTGTCCCCACCCCATGGCACTGCGAGATGGGAGTATTGATTACAAATGGAATTGCCCACTGGTTCACTTCATTTGAAATACACACCTCTGTGGAAGAGCTTGGTAAAGACTTGTATTTTGAATTATATCATTTATTTTTACTGACAACATTGGTAGAGATTTTACTTTGTAGTAATTAAAGGTTTCCAGCACCTTCTGTTTTATTTATTGTTCACTAGATATCCTCGAGAAAAGCTAATTTACCAAATTTGAGTTGATCTCGATGTTGTGGTTTTGTGTTATGAGCAATTGCTCGTCTTGGTCCTGTGCTGTAATTTCTGTCTGTTTACGGACAGAAAATACAAAATTGCAAACTTCTCACAGATGATATAAAAATCTCAACATTTTAGGTAAGTCGGGGGACGAGGTTGTGGATCATGAAATGTCCCTTTAAATCGGTTTTGCATGTATGTTACACAGTTTTACCTTTGTGCCCTAGATGGGGAGCTGGCCAGGTAGCTAGAAACTGTGGAGCGGTATGTGCAAAAATGTGTGATTTCAGCAGGTTACTTTTAAAAATAAGGGCTGGTATTCATGAAGGGAGACTAACTTTAGACCCAGGTGCAGACCAGGGTTAGTCCTTCACAGATGGACCTTTTCTCCTTTCAACATGTTCTCATAGTGTGCTGTAACAGGCAAGAAAATTCCTCATGGACGGGTTGGCCAGTGCAGCCCATCCATGAGGATTTTTCTTACTTGTTGCATTTAAAGGGGCTTGTTCCGATTTATGTCTATTTGTGTTCTCTGCTTGATATGAGAGCCTGGCACTTGCACATATGCCCCATCAAGTACCGTGGGAAACAAACTTTCGGTTTTGATGGTAGACGCAATAATGCACATTGCAAAGCCCTATTCAATACTGTGCTAATATTGATGGTTAACCACTAATTCGTCAGTTTTTTGTTTATATCTTGGGAATGAAATGGATTTGAGGGCTCAAATTTCAGGACGACAATGAGAAAAATATGGCCTTTCATCTGATATCAAAATCGATACTACTTCCGGGTAAATCAGGGGGTCCCAAAGAGGATCGGAACATGCACCTTTAACTTTCATAGTATGTTGAAAGAATAAAGGTCTATCCATGAAGGACTAACCCTGGTTTAAAATGTGTGTAAAGTAAGTTAGTCTCCATTGGAGAATACCAGTCAACTTTAAGGACTACCACTTTCTTACAGTATCTCTGATTGGCTCATTACATGATATAACATGATACACCCCTCTGAGTAACCAATCAAAGTAGACCTATAATGATGCACCTTTAAGCTTTTCTTATCAAGTCTGTGATTGGATAACTACATTTTATAACCCAATGAATAATCAAATCATGTGGTCCCTTGACTTTAAAGGTGAAAAGTTTCATGCTTGTGCCATTTGGAAAGGTGAACATGGATTAGTTTGCATGAAATGTGTTTGTGGTTGACTTCTTGAAATGTATATTAAAGGTGCAACGAGAGATTTTTAGACATCCATGTAAGGTGTCATATGTAGTGATTTCATATAGATTAGACACTCAAAGGATTTCTTACCTTGTATTTTGGTACAGAAATGTCTTAAAAGTGAAAACAAAAGGTGATTTTTATAAGCTTATATTTCAATAGAAAACATAGGCTGAATTTCGTATTTGCTCCTATACAAAATTAGAAATTTCACAATTTTTGTACCAAAGAAACAGTTCTCAGCTTAATCCCTACAGATGGTGATATTTTTGATATAAAGCTTTACACCAGTGCCAAAATCAGAATTTTCACATTTTTTCGGGACACCTGTTATTTGAAATCTCTCGTTGCACCTTTAATTAGGGAAGGCTGATCAAGAAATGCACAATTTTGATGTTGCCGAAATCATGACGACAAAATTCTAAATGTGTAATATGTTATAAAGCAATATTTTTTCATTCTAAAGATTGGTAGAGTCAGCTGCACTGTAAGGGATGCATTTTTTGTTGAATGAGTGACAGTAAAATATTCACTGAATAAGGTTGTGTGAAGTTGTTGTTAAAGTCGCTGTCAGAATTTCTCAGGCAAGCCTAACGCACCCAATGTATTATGCAAATTAAATCGCGGTATAGGCGCACGTCTCCCGACCAATTACAAATTGCGTGATGCTTGTCAAGAACTTATTTGTGCTTCCGGGTTGGCGCACATCACACTGCGTGTACCCCATTCTTTCCTGAGAAATTATAGCAGTGAATGTAAAATATAACACGGGCCATTTGTTTAGGACCACCTGTATCAAATTGCAAAATTAATTTGGGCTTGCAGTTTGTAGCCTGAATTACTGTACCTGTTATGCTAATTCATATGGGTTTGTTGCCTCATTGAGGTGAGGTTGCCCATGTATCCATCTGAACAGAGCACAGTGCTCTACAGGGTGAGTCAAAAAGATTTACACTCGATTTCAGAAAAATATTAAAAATACTTAACAAACTTAGAAATTGATTTTGATACATGAAAACAATAGCTCATTATATCCACTGTCATTGGTAAAAAAAATCAGAAGTTTACCTTTTCGTATAATGTATAGATATGGTAAATTAACGGAAAACCGCCAAAAACCATATTGACCACGGTTGTACAATTCTACACGTCCACAGCAGCAAAGCCATTGAGTTACTGACATCTAAATGCTTAATAACCTTTGCTTTTTTCTAAAGTAACCATAACCAAATCCCTACCAACCTTTGTTGATAATATTTCTTAGCAATTATTAGTCAATGACAGTAGCGTACCAGGGGTAGGGGAGGGGGCGTGTTGTCCCCTCCCCCATGGGTCTGACGAGGAAATAAGCTTAAGCTATCGGTAAAGCAGGAAAGTGGGAAAAGGACAAACAGAAAAGGAGTAAAGAAAAGAGAGGGAAGGGAGAGTGAAGGATTGAGCTGCAAAGGAAAGACAGACATTGAATGTCTGCTATGTTCAAATATCAATTCCCCAAAGTAGCCCCCCCCCCCACCCCATCAGAATACGAAGACGTCGTTGAAAAATGTGGGTCAACCGGTTGTATTGCATAGGATTACCTATACATATTTGCATTCAAAGTTTCCACGAAAAGATGCGTGAACAATTTCGAACATTCATTGAAATATGCTTCAAAGTTTGGGTACAGGATTCCATAAGTTTGTTATTGTTATCAAAATAATGAAAGAGTTTGACACCTTTGATATTTGAAGGTTTTCACAGAGGTATCAAAGCAAACAAAAGATGTCATGATGTACTTGTGTAGACTCATTCAAAGTTTCTTTGGCCATATTCCATAACATGCTACAGTGATTCTGTGGACAGAGTGAAAAATGGGTACCTATCTTTAAGATAGAATAACTTCTCAATGCAAGGTTCAAAATTCAAAATTTCTCTAGTTGGGGAAATAATCTTGTTTTGTATGTGAGAGTCAATATTTTCAGTAGAGTTTCCACCGCTGTAGAAAAATTTAAACAAAATGAGTAAATCTTTTTGACTCACCCTGTAATAGGATATGTATTGATGGATCTGACTCAGGCTGACTCAGAGATTTCCAGATGAGCGTGCCCTCAATGTTCAAACAAATCATGTTTTTTGCATATACATAATGCTTGTCCGTATACTAATCACTGTGAAATAGCTAAGCCCAAATCAAAGTCCTTATAGAAAATCACAGCTTTGTTATAAAATTCTGGATCTGGAATTTTTGTTATACACAGTATCCTATGACACTTTTATAATATACATAAATGTTTACTGCATTAAAACGAAAATTCTGATTCATCGCAAACTTTGGAATTGAGCATTTTAGGTGACTGTCTTTAGTTCTAGTCAACTATTTTAATTAATACACAAAAAATATATATTTCCAAATCTCTGAGTCAGCCTTTAAGAATGAATTGTTTGGGAAAACCCTGTTGAATATATAATAATATAATAATAGATGTAGATATACTGTTCTTGCCAAAGGTGTTTTTCCAAAGACGACCATTAGGACTAAAAAATGTTTGGCAAGACATGAGTGAAAAAGGTGGGTTGATAAAAGTATCAAGTAAGTTTAGGTGTTTTGAAAAAAAAGTACACAATTTGGCTGCCATTTATAGACCCTTTATATACCCTTTATTTTATTGTATTACCCCAGAAATGGAAAGTATCAGGAAAAAAGTCAGTGAAAAACTTCCATATTGGTACAAAATCCTAGGTTGTTTGTATTTTCAGTATTGTGTAGCTTTGGATGGCCAGCTGCGTGGAATGAGTACCATGCAATTATATCACGTCTTCAGCACTACCCATTATTATGACATTAAAGAGACATCTAGGCACATTTCCAGCAAAATACAAAATTCCTTTAAAAAGCTGAAATGGGTAGATTGGGACTTGCATTGAGTGCTAAAAACAGTTTTACACCAATGAATATTGCAGTAACCACCAAGAAAGGGCCCTGATTTTGAAGTTATTTCCAGCCTTTCCCCTTCTCTTCATTTTCAGTTGAATGATCTTTGTTTTCATAGTTAATTACACACCACTAGGTGGTTTGGACTTATCTGAAGGGTTTACAGGGAAATTTACACAACTCTATAGTAGATTTCAAAATAAGTGAGACCTCATTAAAAGTTTTAGGTTTGTCCATTCACCATGAGAGGTAAGAGGAAATATTTTAATGGCCACAGGTAAAAAAGTTATGGTACTTGTACAATGTATAGTAATGTAGCTAGTAAATAAATGTTGACATAAAATACATTGTTTCACATCTAAGATAGCTTGGATGTTTCATTTGAAGTATCAGGATGAAAACACCAGCAAATATTTCATTAAATGTTGTTATTTGAACATAACTTACCTTTGACACTACAAAATAGCATTCTTTATCACAGTACTGGAGAAATAATGCATTCTTATATCAATGCACACATAACACAACTAAGTTTTTATTTTGCCATAAAAAGTGGGTCAAACTTGTAAAAGAGATTAGCACAAAGCAGATTTGACAAGTCCTCCTATCATTAACAGACCATTGTAGAACTGAATGCATCGGGTTCCAGTAAGCCGATTCTGTAAAGTAACTTTGTACCATGGACACAATATGTTTTGTGATGGCAACAAAGGCCTACAATCTTAGCCAAAATGTGTTGGAACACGACTGTTCTTTTTGCCCCAATTATTTGCCGTATTTCTCTTAAAGAGATATATAGGAAATCATGTCAACTTGTGTTGGGAGGCTTGGAGCATTCTCTATCCATACACCCCTCCCTATCCCCACCAATCAATGTTGAGTTCTTGTAGGGTGGCAAGAACAAAATTTCAGGATTCAACATTGTCCAGGGGAAGAGGGGGCATTTTGAAGTAGGCCTATAAAAGTGTTACAACACTTTTGGCGAAGATTGTAGTCTCTACATAGCCGTGGATTGAACCATGACCCCTATGGATTTTTGTATGGAGCCTCACATAATTTGAAATCTACTATAATGTGTACTTTCTTGCATTTTAGTTGCACAACGTAAGCCATTGGTTTAAAAAAATTACTTGATAGGGGCACACTAATGAGCCAGTGTTCAGTCAAACACTCTTTCATGCTTACAATTAAGAGGCATTGCAGTATTCTGAATACTGGTCTGTAGAGGTATTAGAATTTGATCATTTTTGTATCAAATTTAACATTTTACTCCAAATTTTCTCTAATCATTATTTTTACAATGTGTAATTGCAAAATATATAATATTATGTATTGTCTAAAAATAACAATTTCTGTCTTAATATCAATTGAAGAGTTTAATAATAATATTAAGCATTTAATATAGCGCTCTACACAGAACACAGCTTTGAAAAAAAGTAGATAAATCCAATATACTGAAATTGAGATGACACAAATAACTAGTCCATTTATTGAGAACATCTGTGCTACTTCTGACAATGATTTTATGAAAGTAGTTATCAATTTAAAGACAGCATTATTATGCACAGCATGTTGGTGGACTTACCTGAACATTTTGAAAATCATGTATCAGTTTTTGCAAAATTGTAAGAACTCTTCAATTTCTTCCCCATTCATCAAAACAAAATACCAAAAGTATTCTCGCATACATAAATTCCCATTTTTTTGCACCAATTTCATGATCTTTTCTAAACCTGCTCTCAAAGATAGCACATGCTCAATTGGAGGAATTTTTACCAAATGTGGGAGAGTGTACATTTCTCAAGACAATAAAAAAACCTCACTATATAAAGGACACAAGGTCCAGTAGATAAAGCGCCCGACACACACGTACAACAAATGTTGCGAATTTGAGCCCCACTGTGTCCAATATGTTGGGCCCTTGAGTAAGGTGCTTTACCTTAATTACTCCTCTCAACCCAGGTGTATAAATGGGTACCGGCATTATTCAATGTTGGGAAAGTAACAGACTCGCTGTAAAGGAGGTGTTTTGTAGCTATCCTACCAGGCTTCGAATTACAATTTCAGAATTACATGCACCGGTGCATGTAACTTCAAAAATTTACATGCACAATGTAAAAGTTACATGCACAGGCTAAATGTAAACATGGATTGGTGCTACTGCTAACCTTTATTCATATCAGACTCTGGTACGTTTAGACTATTGACAGCTGGCTCAAATTTTATCATTTCAGCATTCAATGACTTTCTATGAAATAAGCTAAAATTGCATAGTTTATGAATTCACAAAGTTTAAATTTACATGCACACGTGCATGCAGGATACAAAAGTTACATGCACAGAGAGAAAGCTACATGCACCCGTGCGTGTGTGCACCTGGGTAATTCGAAGCCTGTATCCTACAGCAACATTATATGGTGTAACCTGGCTCAATTGCTTGAAAAGAGAGGTATACCTTTACCTTTATGGCGCCGTTCTCAACATTTGATCAAAGCTCTTCGCAGCTGCCAGTCAAACGCTCAAACCTATCCACACTTAAATAGTGATATTTCCTTAACAGCACCCCCATTTTATACACTGGACCACACGTTCCTGCCAAAAGTAGCAGCAACATCAAATATGTTGTTAAATGATAAATAGCATAAGACTGGCACCCATATGGAGTTGACCAAAAGTACATTTTCTTACTGTACAAGTCTGTTGGCATTGATTTGTATTAAAGGTCCGTGTTCCGATCGTCTTTGGGACCCCCCCGATTTACCCGGAAGTAGCATCGATTTTGATATCAGATAAAAGGCTGTATTTTTCTCATTGTCATCTTGAAATTTGAGCCCTCAAATCCATTTCATTCCCAAGATATAAACAAAAAACCAACGTTTTAGTGGTTAACCATTAATATTAGCACAGTATTTAATATGGCTTTGCAACATGCATTATTGCATCTACCATCAAAACCGCAAGGTTGTTTCCCACGGTACTTGATGGGGTGTATGTGCAAGTGCCAGGCTCTCATATCAAGTAGAGAACACAATACACATAAATCGGAACAAGCACCTTTAAAAACAAAACATTTGTATTGAAATGTATGTTCTTTACTGGCATAATAAATTTATAACAATCATTTTCACCATCGGAAATTTTTTGGGCAACAGCATAAGCTAATTTACTTTGTGTTATCAAGTTACTCATTTGTATCATCTCTGCACACCAATGTCAAGTAACAAAGAAGTGGATTGCCTTCAGGAATGTACAGGAAACAAATTCTTTTTTTATTTATGGCCTTACACTAATAAATACCATAACCCTAAGACCAAAAATAAGAAAATTTGTTACATGTAGAACTTCGAAGAGGGGTACATGATATGGAACTCTTACCAAAAAGGGTTTCAAAGTGCACTGGACGTGATATGTTTTAGGGTAACCAATCCCAGTATACCACATTATACTGTTGTGTTTTATTATGCCGATTTTAAAGTTGATTCTAAAATATTACCATTGCAGGATTTTTTTTCATTATAAACCTGCTGCCCATACCTGTATTTTGCTCTATTACTCTGTATCTACCAAACATTTGTATGTGCCTTTATTGTAATGATCACAAATTCTAAATACTAAACACTATATTATGTAAATCAATTGTATCATGTACTTTACTGATCTTTCAATTCCAGAACAAGTCGCCAGTTACTATTGCCACATTTTGAATGTATTAATTAAAAAGAAAATGCATCTTGTAATATATTGTGTTGCATATATTTCATTGATATATGTAGGTATGAAATGGTAGTCTATCTGGGCTCACAAGCAGTTCAGCAGTTTTTTACCCTGGGAAGGGGGGAGAAATATAATGAAAATTCAGAGATGAAACTTTTCCGGAAATTTCCTGATTTCCGGATTTTTGGCCAAAAAGTTTAAAAAATCTGGAAATTTATTTTAAAAAAAATCAATTTCTGAGATCAAGTTGTTATTGATAGAGGTAAAACTGCATCAAAAGCCCAAGTTTTAAGTACCAATTTATTTTAGAGAAGAGGTCTTGTACCCTAAAATCATGTAAGAAAATGTTCCCGGAGCTTCACCGAATGCTATGCTAAAATGTGACCTTTTTGATGGTTCAAATTTTGGATTTTAAGGAAATGGGACTACTGCTTTGTTACATCTCTGCAAATTCAATTTAATTAAAAAAACTTCTTATTGTATCCAAACACAGTGGTGCTCAAAAAAAATTTGGAAAAAAATACTGTATGAAGGCCTAATTATCTCTAATTCTTCTATCAATTCCCATTTACCTCATTCCATTTGGGTCCCTAGATCCAGAGGTACAGTCAACTAAGTGAAAGGGTGAAATTTTAAACTACCTGGTTCTTGAATACGGTCTATAGCCGGTTACCAAACAAGAATACAATAAAGTGAAACTTTGACAAAATTAATACCAGAGACATGGAGTGAGCTTAAATAGTAAAGGAGGCAACAGCGAATGGCAAAGAACAGCAAAAAACTCAAGCAAACACCAACAACATAAGAACGACACTGCAAGGCAATACAAGCACAAGAAGGAATATATTACACTTGACTCCGTCGTCTTTTAACCGTATCACAAGGGTAGATTTGGCTGGCATCCGTACCACATCCAACAGAGGAATGACCTCTTTTCAAATGATCTTCCAAGAAGGATGGTCTACTGCAAATGGTTTGTCAACCGTCCCAGTAGGTTTCAACAGCTTTCACTGTGCTCATTACCCTGGACAACTTCCAACACAATAGAGTGGGAGTGTCCCGTTGACAATGCTTTTTGTAATTTTTGCTCCAATTTCCTTTTAAAAAAGTCCAATTGATCGGGGAAAGGTTTATGTAGCTAGAATGGAGTATAATCACGTTTTTCTTGTGTTTATTCGCTTTTCCAAAAAATTATTTCTGAGGCTTCTTGGCATGGGTTTGATCTTTCCCATACAGATAAAGCATACTCTGCACATCGGTAGCCAGTGCAAGTCTGTCGATCCTTAGGGGTATTTTGCTAGCACCCCATTCTTGTGCCGGTGAGCTTGTTCAGATGTTATTGCGTGAACTACTTTACTCTTCTTCCTTGATGTTCTCTTGTAGAAAGAGCGCGTCCAATGTAAATTCCTAGGTAGACCGGATTATTACAGTGCTCCAGGGGTATTCCAGCCGGTACCTTTAAGCTGATTTTGGCTTCACGGTGCGTAGAGTGAGCACACACCTGTGTCGTGGATAGATTTGCACGTAGTTGTTTTCCATCATAAAAGGTAGTGTATCCACAGCTTTGGAGACTCTCTATTGACCAAACTGTGAAGTCTGCACTTTTGCGCTATTCCAAGATCGGTCTGCATAGATAACACAACAGGTTCCTGCACCCTAGGTTGGTCGTTGTAATCGATGTCCGAACAGAGCGGTGCGGAGCACGCTCCCGTCGGTGTATTCCATTCTTGACCTACACCATCTCATCTTCACTCCTATCTGAACAAAGACATCCTGTTTTACAAGCATCATTTGATGAGCTTCAGTCAAGTGGATGTCCTTGGTGAGTCCCAAAATCTTATGGAGTAACATCTGTGATTAACAGTGTCATAAGCTGCATTTAGATGATGAACACGACTCTGGTCAACCCTTCTCGAAACCATCCTCGATGTGTTGAGTTAGGTTGAGTACTTGGCTTTTTTTGTTATTTGCCTGGCCAGAAACCTGCTTGTTTCTTGTATAAGGGTGTTTGTGTGTCACATGTTCGATACTTTGAGGCAGGAGATTTCAACGAACTTGTTAGGTATGGCCTGAGGAGTGAATTAGTCCGATAGCTCTGGATATGAATGCTTTCCTCCACATCTTTGGAACCCTCAGGAACTAATTCCACAGAACACCAAATTGTCACAACAGGCCTTGGTTTTTTTGTTACCGGAACTAACTACCGTTACAAAACAAACTGGAACGATTTGGTACTGTGACCCCTTAACACTTAGCAAAACTCATTATATCTTCCGTTTGGAAGGCCATATACAAAACTAAAATTCTCAGAAGCCTGAGAAATGATTTCTTTTATGTTATTAAAGAAAGTTCCAGCAAATTTATTTTCATTTAAGCATTTAAAAAATCGTTAATTTCATCTACTAGTGAGGTCACCTTTTGGGGACAGCCTATATTTAGGTTCATTCGTATTTTCAGTATGGGTTTTTTTTTTTTATTCACTCTGCTCTACATTTACATTGTCATTCTAATCTACGGTATAACTAGGCACTATTTGTGACTTCAAATTTTAATCAAAAATAATCTAAAAATATACGCACAATAAGCGTGAGTTTAACAAAATAAGTCAAAGTGAACTAAGTAAAATTTGGAAACGAGCTTGAAGTCCATTGTAGCTCACTTCAGAGTCATAATCTGTAGCTGTGCATCTTGGACCGTAACCATACCTTCGTCTAACCGCGAGGTTTCAACCCCCCCAAATTTTTCTCCCAGTGCAAAAAACAAAATTTCGCGATTGTGTTTTGCAAAGATTTTAGTATTGCATTTTTACATCCTTGGCGCACATTTAGCGAAAAAAATCGGACCCACCAATTTAATCCCCTTAAAATTGAGGTGCCATGGGTTAGTGAAGCTCCCTGTAAATTGGTACCATTATGCCTACTCAACAGTCTGACTCTGCAAAAGTTTTCAAATTATTATTGAGCTAAACTTCAAACTTTAATAAGTTAATTTGTTATTCTTATTGTTTGGTGGCCAAAATTATTCCTTTACACATGATCGTCTGTGTATTTTTTTACAAAAAAATTCAATTCCTTTATTTTTGTACCAAAACGAATTTAAATCAAAATTTGAGAGGGAGACGTGCATTATGACGCCAAAGAAGCAAGGAAGCAATGTTGGTTCATATACGATGGAGGAGACCCGTAGCGATCCATTGATATCAAAATCAAGTTTATCAGGGGTTTCGGTATGGAAAATCTATAGACGTGTTACAAAAATAGCCTGGTTGAACGAGGGTTAATTTTAATAGACACAAGATGACTTTATTGATTTCATTCAAAGAGGGTGTACTTTGGGCTTCAGACCTCGCTTTCCATGCGTTAAGGTATTTGCATTGGGTTTTGTAAAACCGTGACAGACGGCTTATTTCTAACTCCATTGAATGCAAAACGGGTCTTACTCTTTGTTAATATGTATAAATCAAGAATACCGGGAAAGAGTAGCATCTTAAAGGAAATTCAATGCCGTCAGAAAATATAAGAGCTTATAAGCCCGGCTCGACTTTGAACTTGACATGTCTTGTTTTTCTAGGCTACAATTACATGGTACATTTTATGAGGCACGTGGGAAACTACTGCAGCCCATTTTTGTTCAAAAAAGCCATAAAAAGTGTGCTGAACTCATTGTCTAGATACTTACCTAAAATCCCAGGACTTGACCACATTGGCCTTGACTTTAACCTTAACCTTGGATTGTAATAGAAGTTTAAGAATGGTGGTACATATAGCAGACTTTACAACAAAGGGAAACCATTAGCAATTTAGTTCAGTGTAACCCGATCGATCATTATTTTTTTCGAATATGAAAAGAGCACTGGCTGGATAAACAAACCACGAAACAAACCTTGTTTAAGAGGGGGAAAGCGAACGTACATTCGTTTTGGGTTGCCGTTGCTTAGCTTATCTTATTTGAGGTGCTCATGGGGCATTAAAATACACAACCAATTTCTTCATGGGAGTACCTTTGAAGTACCTGTTAAGTAGCCACGGAGTACCCACCCGCATGAGCACCACATCGCTGGCCGCAAAAGTGGTGGTAATCATTCACCTAGGTACACACGCAGTAGCTTAACCACTAGTCACCCCGTGCGGGAGTACCTGCGTGGGTACTCCCATGCAAATGAGCTTTGAGCTTTGTGTGATTATTTTAGTAATTTTATCCATTATTTAACATTTTGGTCACATATGTTTTATGTTTTTACACAAAATATATATATAGGGGTTTTTGGTGATGCTCAACTCAAATATAGATGTTACTAAGTTTGAAAATGATCAGAAAGTCGCAACAACAATGGAATGTTTGGTGCCCTCTATGGTCCAAAGTGCTGCCTACTAGGCAGCCAGTAGGGGAGTACCTGTGAAGGTACTCCCGTGAAGTAGCTGCAGAGGTACTCCACTACTGACGGCTTACATGGGTACCTGTCAGTCACCTAGCAGGCAACTGCAGAGTACACTATAGGATGGGTACTGCTAAGAAAACACAGCTGTTATGCACCCAGTACCTTGTGCACTTTGCAAGTACTTAGTTTTAGGTACTGCATCAATAATGCATCAAGGGGGTACCCTTGGAGTAGAGCTAAGAGTACCCATGGAATAGCCTAAGCTCTGGGTTACACCGTGCATGAATAGGAATCTTGCTGTGTATATTGTTACTTCAATACATCTTTGCACACCCCGCCTCTTCACGGGAACGCCAATCCCGGGCGTCAATCCCGGGACGCCAATAGCCAAAATACTTCTAAAAACTTCAAAATGTGTGGTGGGGTGGGGGCCATGGCCACTCGGTGGCGCTGTAATGAGCGTTGATCGTCCTCAGCTTGCACTCGAAGTGGCTCAAGGGCAACAATTTTTGGTCGCTGGACCTGCCGTTTTCTCTATCTTTCTCAACCGTCTGTGAAGTGACTTCAGTGAAGATTTGTTCGTCCACCATAACCCCGATAGCATTACACCTTGGGCCACCTTGGTCCCAAGGTTTTGGGTCCCAACGTCGGAAAATTACGTCGGTCCCACCAACGTAATACTGCTTTGAGAATGTAGTTTAATATTTTCTACTAAGCAAATCTATTCATACTCAGTCATAAATAAACATCTCAAAAGCTCATAGTGTACTTGTAAGCAACATTATATAAACATAGTAAACCAAGAACAAGTGGTTAATTATGAACAGCAGAATTAAAGAAATTCTGAATAGTTTCTTTCGTGCTGAGTTGTACGTCTTCCTGCTTGTCAATTAATTTACAGCATGACGAAACCGCAAATACCAATGTCCTGCAAAAATGCATAGATTCATCCAATAAGGATAAGAAAACTTAATAGTAACAACAACACCCCAGGAGAAATTTAAAAAAAATGGTAAACATAACATTAAAATTCCGGCAGAAAAAAGACCACGCCCCCAATTTTGCAACGTTGGGCCAACGTTTCCTAGTACTGACATCCTCGAACAAATGAAATCCATTTTAGAACGCTTAATTCAAAATTTTCAAACCAATAAACATATTTACTCAAAATGACCTATACATATGTAACTATTTTTCATTTTCCATGAAAACTTCTAAGTTCACTTCCCACATGGGGGTTGTATTACGTCGTGGGGGCCAACGTCTTTTGGCCAACCTTTTCCCGCTATTTCCTCGCAACGCCATGTTCCCAACGTCGTCCCCACGTTGGCTT
This sequence comes from Ophioderma brevispina, assembly GCA_023653785.1. Taxonomy (NCBI): domain Eukaryota; kingdom Metazoa; phylum Echinodermata; class Ophiuroidea; order Amphilepidida; family Ophiodermatidae; genus Ophioderma; species Ophioderma brevispina. The sequence goes on along the minus strand of JAMKCH010037997.1, from coordinate 7,682 downwards.
GCCGAACTAAAAAAGGCCCATTAATCTACCGACCCACCTTAGGCCGACTTGTTTCCAATGTTGGCTTGCCCAACCGCGACCAATGCCGACGTTGGCCCAACTTCGTAATTCTATCTGGGCAACTGCCCCCGTACAAACTAATGGACGAGAAGCCAAAAAAAGTGACAGACGGAGAATCAGGTGGAAAAGAGTGGAAGAGGAGGGAGAAAAGGAAAAAAGGGGTAAAGAGAAGGTGAAAGGGAAAGTAAGAGAAGACATGGGAAGGAGGAGAGAAAGATAACTTAACCAAATTTACCATGTGGTGAAAATGGTTTTGAACCGTTAGTCCCTTTTCTGTGGTCCCCAAGGTCACTTTAACAATCCACATCCGCAAAATGGCTCACCCAGATTTATTCCCAGACTTTTCAGGAACATTTTGGTATAATGAATTGTGACAGCAAGAGGGTGTTCCAAAAAATAACCCAAACAGACCTTTGCTCCCTTGGTAGTCGGCCTAAACCTATGTTTAAATGTAAGCAAAATTTCGATTTAAGTAATAATATTACGTACATTTGTATAACGCGTTTTTCATAGATAACATAAGCGGTGCTTCTAATGCATTGGCTTCTTATTTCATGTACCCTCCCTCGGGTCACCGGTGATGAAACCACTAAGCGACTGAAATTTACACTAAACTCTCTCAAACCCATATCCGTGGACCCTCCTAATCTTAGAAAACGTCTCCAATCTCCCCCGAGATCGGGGGAATTACTCCGCCACAACATTATCAAAACACATGGTTCTGGGTTATACTCGCACTGTCCTCTCGACGTGCCGTATGTGCGTAAGAGAACCTTAGCCCGACCAATCAGTGCGCACTTATTTTTTGTTTTGTCGCAGGATTTAAAACGGGCCCTGGAACTGAGCGGCTGTTGACAACCATCTGGGGTTGTCGCGCGCGCGCCTTGTTTTTTGGGAAGGCTCAGGCAGGTGTTCTGCCTCTCAGTCCCGATTTCTCGGTTTTGATGTTTTATTGACTTTATGATGATGCATTTTTTATGCAACTCTAATCAAACAAGTAGTGTTATGTATTATATTATATTATCAGTCCAATATGCCGGATTTATTGCCATATTACTATACGGTAACAAAATCCATTTATTTTGATTAGTTGTCACTCACTATTGAAAAAGATCTTCCATTTAATTTTTATGACATATTTCAATTGCGCGTATCGAAAATCCTTATAGTATCTATACTTCTGGAACGCCGGTGTATAAGATTTGCAATCAATCCACATAATTGTTTGTGTGTACGTTGTGGTGTGGTGTTTTCGATTGTAAAAGACTGAATTGTCATAATTTGTGTGTGCGTGTGAATGTCGCCTAAATTGGATTATAATAATTTTGTGGTATGTTACATTTGTGTGTATATTATATGCTTGTGTTCACACCGTGAAAATTGGTAAAGACATAGAGACATAATATCCACAATCTGTGTGTGTGTGGTATTTGTTGGTTATACACAGCAATAATAATGCACCTATAGGCCTAAGTAGCACCCCCGCAAGTGGGATAAACGTCGCCAGTCCCCCGGCCAGTCCCGGGGCACGGCGCCAGTAAACGCGGTGAATATAAAAACCCAATTCATAACACACCATAAATGCATACGAGCACGTGTAATATAACAAACACGCCCTAACATACACAAACCCACACCACACATAAACCAACAAACGAACAAACAAACAAACAAACGCCACACACGTCAACGATTACACGCCACCATACGTGAACACAAACGGATTGGTGTGTACAAACACAGCGAATATACACACACAAGTTGATAGCCGCAAAGATCTTGTTAATTTGTTGCAGGGCACAAGGTAAAATAAATTAAATATTCCATCGCAAATGTATATCTGTGAACCAATAACAGACGTTCGTTAATCTTAATTTGTACGACGTTGCTGTTCATACAGTCGTACGCGAAAGGTTTCTTCATGTAATTGGCTCGACGTACCGTGATGATTGCCGGGATTTTGCTCCTATATCATCATGGCACTGAGCTGAGACGGATTTTACATGATGTAAGGGAATTGAAAATTCCCAACATTCCAAGTTTACAAATGTCAAGATCAAAATGTAAGTTTAAAACTATGACCTGATTACGAGTGACAGACGTGTTGTAGGCTAATGACCTTGACTGAGTGACAGACGTGTGTAACTGTAGCCTTAGCTAGCCTACAGTACACCCATCGAATGTGTTTCTTCAGCTTTCTCAGTACAAACCCTCAGTTGAGACTCAGTGGGTTATATCCCGCTAACAGATTCGATCTGTGTAGCCTCGTCCTGAGTATAACGAAACGCATCATTAACGGGATGTCGTAAATGGTAAACTATCTACATCGGTATTGTCTATCATTTAGATTTAAAGAGACCTGAGGAGATTTTCCAGAAAAAGCGTCCCCCATTTTTTTCGAACCCGAGTTTTTTTGCATATTTGGAATGCTTTCCAATTAATGGTTTGAACTTCTGAAGTGAATAAGCCGAGAAGAGAAAAGAAGAAGGGAGATAAATAAAACAGATACTACGCCGTCTTTATGTAATAATATGATGATTTATTATAGTACTTTCTTCTGTCGTGCAATCGGCCAGAAATTCCCCCCAAAGCACGGTGTTCTATGGGGACAAAAACGATAGTCAGGCAAGTTGAAAGACAATGTTTTTGCTGCTTTTCGTTTGTACTTGTTTGTCCCATAACACCTTCGGGAACATTCTTGGTATGTGGTCTACAATCGTTCCTGTGCAATTGGAGAGAAATTTGTATCTAAAAATCTCATGTCACTTTAATGTTTCCGACGCGACTCTACTTCATCTCGGACTAGCCGTAGCTTCACACCATAGACATATAGACGTAGTACATGAGTATATGTTTAGTATTTTACTAGGTCTCTGTGTTCACACACGAACTCATTGACAATGATTTTTGTGGCGATTGGATTTTTAAAAGAACAACTTAAAGCTGACTCATATTTACTGATGAGGGCGCCCTGACTTTTCCAAAAAAATCGTGTTTTTGCATGTACATAGCTCGTCATATACTACTAATTTCTGTGGTGAAATTGCTAATCTTAAAGCATATTAGCAATTTTTTTGAAGAGCGCCCCCAATTTTTCACAAAAATTTGGAGATTTTTTAGACGATTGCATTGGTAACCTGGCTAGTAAACTATACCTGTGAATGGTAACTTGAAAATGTTAGTGTCACCAACGAAGGAATTTCTGTAGAGACTAAATTATTATCGGGGATTCCCTGAGAATATACACCGCTGCTGGAAACGGCCTTTCCAAATGTGAAAGAGCCGGGAATAGCGCCATGTACATGTCTACCCTCATCCATTAGTTTTTTTTTTAATAGTTCAGGCAAGCCCAGTTAGAGGTTAGGTTCTTATTTTCTCGTGGTGGCTTATTTCATTATGGACGGACTAAACGTAGCATTTCCAGCTCTGCGGCCGTTAAGTCCAATCTGGATCCCAATTTTAATAAATCGCTTATTTTGTGATAAATCCATTTTTTAGCATTCTCGTTCGCAGGTATATTTCCTAGACAATTACCAACCTAACGTGGCAAAATATCAAATTTTGAAAATTGGGGGCGCTCTCAAAAATGTGGCTAATATTACGTTAATAAAAAATCGGAATTCCTTCATATAGAAAATCACAACTTTGTTTAAAATTCCAGAATCCAGACTTTGTGTTATACCAGTATCCTATGGACGTAATACTACACAGATAACGACACATAAATGTTTACTGCATCAAAACGAAAAAAGCGATTCATCTCAAATTTCGGATTGTGCATTTTAGGTTACTATCTTTAGTTCTGGTTGCCTATTTTTTCATTATTAGCACAAAAAAATAATATGCACAATCGCTGAGTCAAGACTTTAACCTTCAAGTTCAGGAGTTCAGGAGCACCTGGCACATTTTAAAAATATGAAAAAATTTCTTCATTTGGCTCACAAATGATAGCCTAGGCCCTTTGGAAGAATATTTTACCATAAAAATAACATACTGAAGTGAAAAACAATATAGGGACGTTAATAATAAGAGGCTTCAAGACATCCAGGGAATTTGTAGGCTAACTTTTAAAGCCACTATCAGTGATTTGCTAAATCAGTAACAAAAAAAAAACTCATCAAAAATCAGATTTTTTTTGCATGCCTGGACTAGTATTGGTATTCTAATACCTGCAAGTGATACAACCACGCAGCCTAATAAGACAAATCGGTTATTTATCATAATTGTCCGAACGGACACTTTCTACACACGTAATTGAATGAGATTTGGTATCTTTTGAACACTGCCGTTTTCTTCCTTTTCCTGTTATTCTTCACTTGGAAAATTAACTTATGATAATTCTACAGACTTTCCTTTAAACTATTCCTGCAAATTTTCACTCTGTCGGATAAATCACTGATATTGTCTTTAAGTTTGACGTACTTTAATCAACAAATGTGTATATTACATGAATATCATAGACTTGTTACTCATTGATTTTAAAAACTACAAAGGTCATAGCCCGGTCAAACAGTTTTACATCCCATGTATCGGGGCCTGTGTTTTCTTGTGTAACGCCATTTCCGTCATCTGCTGAATAATGTCGCCGGCAGAGCGTTTAATTCTAAATCGTTCTGTTTACCCATAAGACCTGATTTGGGCTTTACTCATTTCAGGTGAGGGCTAATGTATGTATAAAAGGCTTTACAACCATGCAAAAATATAAATTTTTGAGGGCGCACTCTTTTCAAATGTGCCATTCGTGTCCACAGCCTCGTTTCCCCCGACTGTACCTAAAAAAGTTTGGATTTTCATATCATCTGAACCGTTAGCATTACGAATCCATGTGTACCAATCTTACGTGCAAATTCGGATGTGTCCTGTAAGAAATTCACACTTTTTTATTTTCTTTTTCTTCTGTCCGTAAGCGAACATAATTAATAGCACAGTTGGCCTAGGAATCAGGGAACATCATTTTGTTTCATACCGCAAAACCGCAAATTCGGGATCCGCCTAAAAAGGTGTGAATAAGCTTTTCTCAAGGATTTCTAGTGAACAATGATAAACAGAAGGTGCTGGATCACGAATGCACCTGTAAGTTTAAAGGCTAAATCAGAAAGTCCAAAAAATATATACATGTTCTGTAACAAGAATAGGTATCCTATAATTAATATACCCTACATAGGAATCCTAAAGCAACCGAATATGAGAACAAAATCGCTATTTATTAAATGCTGTCCGTACGGACACTACCTATATACAACACGTATCCAACGGAAATTCATATCTTGAACACTGCTGTTTCTCCATTTCTTGTCAATTTTTTCCACGTAGGAATTCTACATGCTTTCATTCCTTTACTTTTACGAATACTCTGCAAATTTCAAATATTTTGACTCCTTTTCGGGTTGAAGTTATGATGGGCATTTCAGGATCCACCCCCTTGTCTCCTGATTCCCTCGTGAAAGTTGAGATTTTTATATCATCGGAACTGTTAGCCTTAGTAATCCATGAGTACCAAATCCTATGTGGCAAATTTGGTCGTATCTGTAAGAAAATTTGCAATTTTTACTAGCCGGGTGCTTAGCATGCTTAATTCTTTGACTTTGTTGATTTCTTTGTTTTCTTTTCTAACGCACTTCCTCCGGTTTGTTTCAAAATGTTACTAGTGCCAGATGCTTGTCGGATTGAACCAAGCATTGGCCACCACAAGAAACCCTGACCCATCTTCTATAGTGTGTAAACATTTTAACCATAGGGGTCACGTAGGGTCAACAGAGGTCATTGTCGCACTAACCCCCTTTTTTCCTTCTTATCCCACAGTTTTCATGTGCTATCGATGCATTCTGGTCAGGTGACTGGCCAGATGGGTGTACACAGCTTTTTAATCCAAGGTCTTAGGGGTCCAAAAGGGGCAGTCCTCTCTAACCCCTTCCTAATATTTCAAAATGCTACTAGTGTTACACAATTAACGTGATCTTGACCATACTTCTTCAGAATAACCCCGGACCCAAGTGCCATAACAGGGTGTTTTTTAAGATATGGGTCCAAAGTCTGCCGGGGTCATTGCAGGTCAGTTGCCTTGTCCTCCTTTTTGCTGTTTCTGCCACAAATCAATTGCCTGTAGCATAGACTTGGTCAGAAGAACCGCTGACCCAAGGTCCATGTTCACAGCCTGCGTTAAAGGTCACGCAAGGGTCATTACAGTACTGTCGCCCTAACCCTCCTTTTTGCAATGTATTTAGCCTACTACAAATCAATTGCTATAATCACCATCTTGGTCAGAAGAACCACTTACCCGAGTCCCATATGGGGGGTGTTTACCCTCCTTTGTTGTTGTTTCTGCCACAAATCATTTGCAAAAATCACTAGACTTGTTCAGAAGAACCGCTGACCTAGGCCCATATGGGTGTACACAGATTTGGGTCAAAGTCACGCAGGGATCATTACAGTTCAGTCGCTCTGACCCTCCTCGTTGCTGTTTCTGCACAAATCAATTGCTAACAATCACACGACTTTGTCCGAAGAACTGCTGATCCAGGCCCATATGGGATTGTACGCAGGATTCATTACAGGTCAGTCGCGCCTACCCTCCTTTTTGCTGTTTCTGCCACAAATCAATTGCTAGAATGGTCATCTTGTGGTCATTGACTCCTTTTGGCTAATTATACAATTTCCCACTTTGACATATGCAGGTGCTCTGATTACGACAGTTGTTCACATTCATTGTCTATGGCAGTGCACATAGGGTGTACACAAAATTTTGGGATTCGTATCAGCAAGTGATCATTACAGCCATTAGTGTCCCTTAACAGACATTCAAACCGATGTCTGGCCTAGTCTCATAGGGCTCATTTGTGATCCCCACGCTAGGTTCCTGCTCTATGAGCACACTTACTTCTAGTAGCTCTTGTGGTTTTGTATGCAATGTATGCCAGAGACTAAACTCTTCAGAAATCCACTTATTGAAGGTCCATGAGCATATTTGGTTGGACATAATTCCCCGACGCCGAAAATGCTGAAATGGCCACTCCCCCTTTTTTTTTTGTGGGGGGAACGCCCCTTTTGATGGAAGTACTACTGACTGTATCTACAGAACCGTTGGACCTAGAAGGTTTAGAGACCACTCAAAATGTGGGGAATGGCCACATTATGGGGGTCAGGAATATATTTATTATCCCAAAAGTCAAAGGTTTTTTAAGATAATTGTCAAAAACTGATTCACATATTGCGCACTATACAATTATGAGGAATTCACAAGGTTTTCAAGCCAAAAACAGAAGGATTTTCACCATACACTTGGATTTTGCTCTACCTCTCCTCAGGGATAATTTTTGGGGTAGCTAAGGCTAGGTCACAAAAAGAAAATTCGTTTCCTTCCTGGCAAGGGCAATCGTCGTCAGGTGCAGCCCTGCAAGAATGTTGGCCTCAATCACGCCACATAAAGGTGGTATTGATTTTCCTGGATACACGCGCAACCTCTTCAACACTAATCGAACCGTCGAAAACTTTTAATGAACTGACACGAAGAAAATCACACTAAAACTACACGACGGTTCCAGGCTAAAAATGTTATGACCCAAAAAATTGGGCCCTTTTGTGGCTCAAATGCAAAGGTCGCTAAAATTACCATTTAAATGTTT
>JAMKCH010037996.1:0-33126 GCA_023653785.1 Ophioderma brevispina | reverse complement strand
CATCTTTAAGCTTTTGCTTGATACTTTCTCATCGGTTACAACTTCTTGTCCGGATCATTTTGAAAACATAAACTCATAAGTGATAATTTATATTCATAACTTCATTCTTAAAGGCCAAAAACAAGCGTTAAACTGTGCATGGACGTGAGCGACACTAAAAACGACTTTTTGAACACTTTATCGAGATGGAGCCATAAGCCAAATCCTGTCATTCGTGGATCCTGGTTTTCCTACCGAAATCATTTTTACCAGAATTCCAATATCCCACAATGCACTAAACGATGTGAGTAGTATATACATCACTCCATGCACTCTCGTGGTTTAGTGCGCCTCTTTTAAACTACACGCACATTTTATGGCGCAAAATTACAAGGCAATCAAAGAGTACTCATTACTGGTAAAATTTATGTACAGCAAACGGTTTCCGCAGAGTTATGACAGAAAAATAGGAATTTCTGGTAAAAAATGATGTCCAAATAGGAAAGAACTGAAGAAACCCCATATCCACTATAGATCGGTAGACTTGGATTGCATGAGCGCAGTATTCCCTGTGCATTTATATACATTGTGCTCTCCTCGTGGAGTCTATAGCCTGGTAGGAACTATATAATCCGTCAGAACCAACCTCCGAAGCGCGCACGCGAGTTCTGGGAAAAGTGGTATTCAAAATGCTTTAGTATTTCATTACCGACAAATGATGCTGCGGGATTTTTTTTTTACCCGCAGCCTAGCCCCCCATTCCCCTTATATTTGAAGCATTTGGGGCTCAAAACGGAATTCTATAGATACCTGAGACTATATCCTAAGTCAGAACATTCACCCCAATCACAGATTTTTTACCTCTTTCATGTCAAAATCCAACGAATAAAATTGCTTCTCTCTCAAAGCCCGAAAATGTCTTCCAGTGCGAATCAACAAACGATGACGGAAGACGGAACGGCTACTACGCTGGTTTTCCATGTGTCTCTTCTGGCTTCGCTTCATTGCTCAGACTAATGTCAATTGTGAATGGTGAGAGACCAAAGTGCAGGGAACCAGCGTAATGTCTCTTTTCCGACCTTGCGAGACTGGTCAGTCGACAGGAATTTTCTAGTGCAATACGGTTTGTACATGGGAAGACTTTCTTAACCAGAAAAGCAGAGAGAGACAATAATTTTACTACTGCTACTGTGCTGTGGATCAAAATTTAGATAAGAGTTCAATGCAGCTGTAGGGATAAACGAAATAGTAGTAATTTAACTAAACCTTTCGTTAATTATATCACTGCTCACCCTCGGGCTTCGGCCTCGTTGGGCAGAGTTTTCCGAGGTGATCATGGATCACTAGGTGGACCCAAATACATGAGAATAGACTAAATTTGAATAAATACGTTCTAATCTAGCAGTCTAGGGTATTTTTTGAATGGCGCGAAAATTGAAAATTTTCAAATGCATTTTTTCTTTCCTCATATTTTTCTAAAAGTTCTGCAGAAGAAAATTGCTTAACAACACTTAACTGCATAATGGGTTTGCACTACCGTTAGTTCATAACGGGGTGCCTATGGACCCCCCATAAAATAAAACCACTTTCCTAAAGATTTTTTGATGAAATCCACCACATATTAGAAGGCTTCAAAGACGTCAACAATAAAGAATAAAAACTGAAGAAAGTTTTGTCATAAGAAATTAGGGCAAAACCTTGATTTTAATTTTTTGGCGTCAAAATGTGCGAAAAAGACACTAATTTGTTGTCGCATTTTCTACGGCATAATTTCAACCTAGACTTGTTCTGATTGCTTTATTGGGGGGGGGGTGAAAGAGCTATATTTACCAATTAGGCCAAACATAAATGTCTCATGTCATTTATATTGTTTGGGGTTACTATATAAATTTACCATAGGTTCCTACAGTAAACCGCTACATGAGGTATATAATATTATGTCTCCGGCCTACTATACTTTGCAATTTTTTATTATTAATTACTTTATGTCGCGTAGGTGTATGCTTATGAAAATCAAATCACAGTAACTTTAAAATATTTTTGTCATGGGCACTTCCGTTAGTGGCCTGGTGGCTCCTAGGACCCATGCTAATTAACGCAAAAACGGTGCGATGGATTTGCTTTTTTTTCACCAATGCAATCGCAATTGAAAGTTAGACGAATACAAAAATATAAACCAAATATATTGCAGCGTTAAAAATCGCCGGCTGAAAACAAAAAATGGGTCCCTAGGACCCCACCCCTTATTGCATGTGTTAAAGTGTTAAAATGATTTAGTTTTGCCGTATGGTAAAATGGAAGGAATTCATCAAGCATTTTTGGAGGAAACAATCAGGCATATTAAATGCCGATTTAGGGATGTTTTTTCTCATAGAGCTCCACAGGAGCTGGCAACCTCCAACATCCCAACTCTAGTAATCGACTCATCGGCCGTCCTTCCCAGCAAGAGGTCATTGAATTATAGTAATATGACACCATGAATATAATTCTATTTCGGTGTGTGTTTATATAGCAAATGTTTTAAAGAAAAAGTGAAGTTGTAATCATATTTAACAATAAACATATTTGTTCCGGTCCTTTGATTTGCTGTCTCTACCGGATTTCACTTTAAAAGTCAAAAAGATCTTTCTACCACTACCCGATTCCTATCGTGTATATCCACCTTACACCATTAGATCTTGCATTTGAATAAGAGAAGTCCAAGCTGGCAAATGAGATTTGTACAATTTATTCCGTCAATGTGCTGTATGGTATTTAGTTTGAGTTACTCTAACTGGGCCCTCCATATTGGGAGGGGCTCCGCCCCCGGCCCCCGGCGCTATGCTTGTCAAGCTATTGGTATTGTGTGCAAGTAGCGCTTGATTACCGAATAAATGGGCGGTACCTTGCATTTTCTATTTGCTTCTGTATGAAACATCTTCCCATTTTAGTACCACTGTATTGAGCAACTTTAGCCCTGTTTATACCATTTATTTATTTCTAGTAATGACACCAGAGAATATATTTATGTTAGCTGGTATCGCCAGCTATAGTAGATTCCACCCATCGTGTCACCAGAGAAAAGTTTTGGACAGAGTCGATTAGTTCGGAGAGGAGCAGTAAAATAAAATATGTGTCCCGAATAACCTGTTTCATTTAACGAACTAGATAATCTGGCTTTCATTTTACATCATTTTCATAATCGTGCAAAGACCTTTGTATTCCTCGAGCCAAACACGGGTGCCTAAGAGGCAGTAACACTCACCTCACTTTTTACATGAATAACACTGAGCAAATACGATTAGTCGAATGTTTTGTGCTTTAGTTACTAAATTTATTGAGCTCTACGTTGACTTGAGCTTTCATTAAGCAATAATTGATTGTTCTCTGCCTCTTGGACTTTACATGTTTCATAGTTTCGTGTGAATTTTAATTTCCACATTTGCACATCCCATTCATTCAGGTCCATACCTGCAGAAAGACTAGAGGTGACACGACAGGTTGAATCTACTATAAAATATGGTGGGTACCAAGTTAATTCTTTTGGCAAAACTTCCAAAGGTAATTCGGGGTGGTTATCTCACAACCGGATAACATAAAGCCGGTATTCACAAACGCGGGTTAACATTAACGAGGGTTAAAACGGGTTTAACCCACGATCATGGGTTAAATTCAGTTATTCTCTATGGGTATTTAACCCAGGGTTAAAATTAACACGGGTTAAAGTTAACCGTTTGTGAATACGGGGCCAATGAATGGAGAACAGGTGAAAGGTTGTTCATACTCTCGTAATGCTTCTACTGCAGTGCAAGTACCGATAATCGATACTTTCTACTGCAAACGTGATGCACCCACTGCCAACAACAAAGCTCTCCATTGACGCCTGTATAGAAGATTCTAGTGACCAGTCACCGACGCTGAATTCGCGCACTGTGTGGTACATTCAGGGACTGACTCAATATACACACAATCGAATGTGTGTACATTGTACGTGTCATGCAAACATGCTTGACTGCGCCCACAAACACGTTTTCCCGCGCATATAATTATGACAACAATCAATACTCCTATTGCAATTTCCAGTTCAAACTTGGTTCCACTGCCGGAAAATCGCCATGCATATTTCCATTGGCACTTTATTTAAAGTGAATGTCACCTTGCAATGATGACACTGTGGGTTCTGGACTGAATCTAAGTAATACCAACCCAGATAGTACATCTCACTATCAAATTATATCGCGATAAATTACGATTATTATAGTAGGTTTCACCCTCAATTTCTGGATTGACCATGGCGCATGTTACAAACATAAAACAACACCACACTCAACAACGGAAAGTCTTATTTAAATTCTGTTTTCATCTTCCGATAGCCTAGACCATACCGGATTTTCCACATTCTCATTTGCACAATAATATTGACAAGCTGAGGTCTAAAAAGTCTCTCTAACGTCATGAACTACATTGAGGAATTTCCAAAATCTCCCCAAGCTGTATCATAAAATCTGAGTCACCATTCAGTAATGAGAGTAATGAGCGCGCTCTTCATTTTAATTGTAATTGAAAAAGTGTGTAGTGCACTGCAATGCAGTTAAACAAGTTAACTTTGTTGCAGTCCGGCATTGAAACCTCTTGTGCAGAAACGCAATCCAGGCATGCAACTCACTGCCGCAGTGCAGTGACAGTGTGAACGGACCTTAAAAGACACTGGCACATTTGAAAAATAGTGCGCCCTCAATATTTTCGAAAATCGTATTTTTTGCATGGTTTTAAGGCTTTTATATACAAAAGCCTCACCCGAAATAATTAGGACCAATCACTCCCTATTGTAAACAGAACGATTTTATAATTTAACGTCCGCCGGCGATGTTAAATTCAACAGACGACAAAAATGACGTTTTAACACAAGAACACGCCACCGTAATGCATGTTTCCCCACGCTATGCACACTGTCTATAACCTTTGCGGTTTTAATACAGTGAGTACGAGTCAAAAATATTCATGTCATATCCACATTTGTTGATTAAAGTTATGGAAAACTTAAAAGTTGCCTACAAATTACCTTGATTGTCTTATTCCTCATATCAATGTCCTATCTGTTTTTTTTTAAAAGGGGTTGTTTTTTTTTTTATGTGTAAAATATATCTCTGTTCTTCTCAATGGACTAGACTATCATTTGGACGCAAAATTGAAGAAATTTCTATTTTGTGAAATTATGTGCCAGTGCCGCTTTAAGGCTGACGCTTTCGAAATCGGGAAAGCAGTGACGGTTGACATGCAAAACTTAATGGTCGATGGGTGAGAGTCAAATTGACCATAAAATTTATTATGGGGTTTTTTTGGGTGACAAATTTGCTATATTTTCCAAACAATAGGGTCCTTGAGTGAAAATAGGAGTGCCCCGGGCCGACTCCTTTTAAAATGCTACCAGTGGCTATCCGGTGCTAAACGCATGGGCCGATTTCAGCCAGATTTGGTCAGAAGAACCACTGACCCATGCCACATATAGAGTGTTCACAGTTTGGGATCAATGGTCATGTATGCCAATTAAAGGGGCATTCTCTGAAAATTTATGAATTCCTTTTTCTGTAAATCAGACTATCATTACCGGATTCGCTCACAAGATCCACCAGTAGGTGCTGCATATGGGGTGTTCACAGATTAGGCCCAAATGCCACAATTACCATTTAAAGGTGCATTCTTTGAAAATCTATGAATTCCTTCTTCTCCTGCATATTAAAGACACTAGTCTATCAGTGATTTGAAAAATATTTGAAGTTTGCAGGAATAGCTTCAAAGTGAAGGATAAGTCTGTAGAATTCTCATAAGTTACCTTTTCCAGCTGTAGAATTGACAGAAAATTAAGAAAACGGCAGTGTTCCAAGATACGATTCTCCATTCAATTACGTGTTGTAGTAAGTGTCCGTACGGACAGTAATGACTAAAATCTCCCATTCTGTCCTTATTAGGTCTTATCATTTGCAGTGTATGTTAGGATACCTGTACTTGTTACAGGTCACTAATAGCCTCGTCCCCATTTGTGGTCAACATTTTGGTATCAGAAGAAAGCTACTATTTTTCTCATTTACCATGTGAAATCTTAGGACCAAAGGATGTTTGGTTTGGAAGTAATGAGCGAAAATGTACCCCAATTTGGTCGACCAATATTAATTTTACACAGTACACTATGGGGCTTACGAAATCACGTTTTCTGCTCTCACATGAAAACGCATTGAAATATCGGCGCGAAACTTTACAGGTGGGGTTTTTGGGTGAAGGCCAATCTATTAAGATGAAAACTTCATATCCTTAAATCGGGCCATCCCCCTTTAACGGTTCAGATGATATAAAAAATCTCAACTTTTTAAAGTAAGTCCGGGGGACGAGGCTGTGAATCTCAAAATGCCCCTTTAAAGGCTATCATCACAAGATTCGCTCACAGAATCCCCTGGTAGAAGCTGCATATGGGGTGTTCACAGATTAGGCCCAAATGTCACATGAAGCAATTAAAGAAACATGAGATTTCCAGGAAGAAGCGCCACCAATTTTTGTTGAACCCCATTTTTGTGCATATTTGGAATGCTTACCAATGTATTAGATCACACCTGAAGTGAATAAGCCGAATACGCCGTCTTTATGTAATAAGATGATGATTTAGTATTTTCTGTCGTGCACGGCAGAATTCAAAGCATGGTTTTTTTTATGGGAACGATTGCGATAAAAGTCAAGTTCAAAAACAAGATTTGCATTTTTTTTGTACTTGCTTGTTCATGTGAGAGCATGTGTGGTCTAGGGGAAAAGTGCAGGACTCATGATCATCGAACCGTTAAAATTGTGAGTTTGAGCCCCATTGTGGTCAACATGTTTGTGTCCTTGGACAAGATACTTAATCTTAATTGCTTCATTGACCCAAGCGATAATTGGGTAGCTGTTATGCGGGATATTACAATCTAAGTGCTGATAGAGTTGTGCGCCTAGCCAGCAGCCACCTAGATGAAGCGAAATGATTGTGACAATTTCCTGATGGCAGCGGTAATAATAATTGGCAATCGCGCCATGAGCACCCCGTAGGGTGGATATGTGCGCATTATAAATCGACATTATTATTATTATTATTATTATTATTAAACCTTTGAAATGTTCTCGGTACTGTAGGTGGTCTACAATCAATCCAGTGAAATTGAGAGAAATTTGTATCCTCAAAAATCTCCTCCCGTCACTTTAGAGGGGCATTCCTTGAAAATCTATGAATTCATTTTTCTCCAGCAAATCAGGGCTATCATCACAAGATTCGTTCACAGGATTCCCTGGTATATTGGGTGTTCACAGATTAGGTCCAAAAGGCCGCATTTACCAATTAAAAGGGCATTCCTTGAAAATCTCTGAATTCCTTTTTCTGCAAATTAAAGGCTGTCATCACAAGATTTGCTTACAGGATCCCCTGATCCACCGGTGGAGGCTGCATACCATGGTGTTCACAGATTAGGCCAAAATGCCCCAATTACCAATTAAAGGGGCATTCCTTGAAAATCTATGAATTCCTTCTCCCATAAATTAAAGGCTATCATCACTAGTTATGATCGCAAGATCCCCCGGTACGGGCTGCATATGGGTTGTTCACAGATTGGACCCTGCAAATTAAAGGCTATCATTAGAAGATTCACTCACAAGATAAATATATGATAAATTTATTTGCGTTTTATTATTCCCTTCCAAAAATGGTAAAACTTCAAACTCATTCATGTTACTTGCGATGTTATGATTGCATTGAAATATGACCTATTTTGCACCCCTACTTTTATTTTACTCACAAATGGCAATAAACAAACACGGACTGATCATTATGAAACTTTTGTATGGCTATATATCAAAAAAAACAATCTCAACTAACATTAAGGAAAACAAAGGAAAGAACAACAAACTTACCAGACAAACGGACCAACACACTCAAACACGGACGTTGTCCTGGTGAAAAATCGCCTTTATCAAGTGAACTACACCAAAACTACACCAAAGACTAAACCAAGCAAACAACACTGCTGGCAAGTGCAAAACAGACAGCAAAATGCAAACAGCAGAACCAACGAAAAGACAAGGACTACATGATTAGATGATTGATGAATAGATAATTAGAATGTGTGCACAATAGAAAGATATGGTGCACAGGTATAATGACTGATCATGGTGTACTATCCCCCAAAAAGGATAAGAAAGAGTGACATTGTGTGGGACACAATAAGATACGGATACATGCGCAAAAATTAAAAAGGATAATACATGGCAAAAAATAAAAGGTAAAACACCATGGCCCAAGAGAAAATCCACCTGCTTGGGCATGGAAAAGCGAACACGATAACGAATGTGAAGTGATAAATTGGTTGGGCTAAACAAGCACTGCTAATAAAACGGAAAGAGTGGACAATCTGACTAAAATGATTGTTAATCCCTTTTTATATTAATTCCCTGAGGTGCAGTGGTTTGAAGATCTGAATCCAATGCAATCCCAGTGTTTTCCTAAATCAGTGTCCAAGGTGCGGGGTCTGGTCAATTGCTATAATTGTATTATATGCAGAATGGCCGGGGAGATTAAAATGTTTGGCAATAGGTCTATCCCTATTGTCTTGTATCCGCCACCAATGTTCAGAAAGTCTTATTTTAAGTTCGCGGCCTGTCTCTCCTACATATTGTTTATGACAATTGGGCAAGTGATTAAGTTAAAACCACATTATAAGAAGAACAGTCAAATGCAGTTTGATAGGTAGGTGTATTGGTGGATGGCTGGTGGATGATTGACTCGGTAGCATGTCTGACAGGACCACCATCATGGATTTGGTGAACAGGCAAGACACGTCATACAAGGATAAAAGCCCCTGGGACGATCTCTCACAGAAGGTAGAGTAGAATGTACACAATAATCCTTTAGTTTTTGGTCTCCGAAAAGATGTCACTGGAACTTCTGGGATGGCTCGTTTAAATCTGTCTGAAGAATGTATACAGGCGATGTGTGTAGGATTTTGCCAATGTTTGGAAGAGATGGTGATATGTAGGTACATGGAATCTACTCGGGTAATACCAGAGGAGTAGCCTGGATTCAGGGCAACAGTCTAGGTATTTCAATGGCCTCTGGATCGGTCTATTTAGTAAATAATGGATATCCTCGCTGATGGAGAACTACTTCAAAGATGATTCTTGACTCTAAATTTATCGTTAGAGCAAATACGTCGAAGCCGGAAAGCCAATCCATAAGGCAAACCAGTCTTAGTATGCATAGGAGGACATGATGACCAGTGTAAATACTGATGCCTATCGTGGGTTTAGTGTACAGATCTGTAACTAGGATATTGTCCTCAATGGAGACTCTAATGTCAAGAAAGGGAATAGAAGTAGTGGATTGCTCAGTTGTGAATTTGATTGTGGATGGAAATTGTACTGTCAACAAAGTCTGTCCGCAGTACACAAAATGAAATGTCATCAATATACGGAGCAAAGGACAGGCTTACTAGTACTGGAATTTAGCAGTCTTTCCTACTAGGCGTTCCCATGAATAAACATGACATAGACAGGGCCATTCTGGTACCCATCGCAGTACCAAAAACCGGCAAAAAAATGTTGTTATCAAGAACAGCAAATTGTTCTGAGTGAGGATGAGCTCCATAATCTGGAAATGCTTTTGTTGGCTGCAATGTGGGACGGATGCAGGAAAGATGAACTGGCCTGAATCCCTTTATCCTTCGGAATGTTGGAATATAGAGAAGACACATCCATAGTGGCAAGTATAGTCTGTGAAAGTGGTCCTATCTGATTAATAGACTCGATGTGCCTTAAAAAATCAGTACTATCCTGCACATATGACGCTAGAGTAAGAACATTGCTCCTTAAGTTGGAGATTCAACATAGAGGGAAATTTTTCAGTGGCTGGGACCAGATCCATTAATTAATTGGACGTACAGGGGGAAAACATCGTATGTTTATGGATTTTGGGAAGGAATGTAGAATCTCCCAGGTTTAGGATGGGTAGTACTGAGAACATTCTTCATTGTGGAATCTATAGCTCATTTCAAAAGCTCCATTTTCATATCCTTGTTGAGAGGGTTTAGTACAAAAAATTTAAAAAAAAAAAAAATAAAAAAAAAAAAAAACAAAAAAAAATGTCAATCAGAAGTTGCGGTTTACATTCTTTGAGATAGTCTGTCCCATTCATGAGGACTACAGCCGCACCTTGTCGGCTTCCGTAATAACAAATCCTTATTGTTTCTCCAAGAGTGCTTAGAGGCCCGAGTTTTCATTGGAGATATTGCTAATGTTTTCCAAGTTGAGATGATGTAAAAATCTGTGTATTGACAACGGTAATGTTGTATGGGTACCTGATTTTACAGATTCGGCTAGATATGTAAAGAAACCTCCCACTATGATTCAAAGTATTAGAGCAGGAGCATGGACCCAGGTCAAACACCATCCTTCACCCTTACTACAGAAAAGGTTTGACACCTTCGGTAGTTAGTATGCATGGACCCTCTAAGGTCCTCTATATCAATACTAGGTATTTTAGTACACTCAAATGGTGGTGTCACGTTTTCAATAGGGGCAAATTTAAAGTGACAGGAGGAGATTTTTTGATGGTACAAATTTCTCTCAATTTTCACTGGATCGGTCGTAGACCAACTACCGAGAACGTTTCGAAGGTTTATTGAAAACAAAAAAAAAACAAGTACAAAAGAAACCGCAAACCTTGTTTTGAACTTGCCTGCTATTGCAATCGTCCCCATAGAAAGCCATGCTTTGACTTTCTGTCGTGCACGACAGAGAGTACTAAATCATCATTTTATTACATAAAGATGGCGTATTCAGCTAATTCACTTCAGGTGTGATCTAATATATTGGTAAGCATTCCAAATATGCAGAAAGCCAGGGTTGGACAAAAATGGGGTGCTTCTTTCTGGAAATCTCCTCATGTCTCTCTAAGGTTACACATGTGTCAAACTTTTAAAATGCTCCAGTTTTGTTAGACTACTCTGTAGTCCAATTGTTTTTTTTTTTGTTTTTTTTTGTTTTTTTACTTACTTTTTTTTTCCAATTGTGTGTGTGTGTGTTTTTTTACTTAACTTTTTCCCCAGTAGGCTTTTTCCCCAGTATGCCTATCACAAAGAGAAATGATTAAAAAAATAGCTGAGGGTAGAGGGCACGATAACTACTAACCGTTGAGAATTTCACTTTATCATTCAGGTCAATTGAGGGCGCGATAACTACTCCCCGTTAATTTTCACTTCACCATACGGGCGGGCATATCCGAGGGGAGTGGAAGATAAACATAAAGGTTAATGGTGGGGAGAATTCATTGAACTTTCGCGGTTCACAAACCTAGCGGGATCATAACGGGAGCCATCTATTGCTGATTAATATTTCGCATAAAGGCCGGTATGTGTAAACAGTGCCCTCTCTACATGAAGGCCCCTGAGCGTATCTTTTTGTGGTATAATGCCATTGTCATAAGGATCTAGGAGCCTAATTAAGCTTAGTTACAGCGTGAATTGCGTCACGATATTAGAAAGAGAAGAAAAAATGACAAGATAAAAGATATATGATAATACTGTTTTAAATAAATGGACATCACACAAAATAAATTTAAAAAAATGCAAATGGCAGGCATGTGGTCTCATTTTGTGGGAATGTATGCACCATATTGTCCATCTAGTCAGAAGGGTTTTTAACAACTGTATGTTTTAATCTTAGCCATTGATTTTGGTATTTATAGGTAAAACTGGCTAAAATGTTTTATAAAAGGTCACTTTCCATGACTGAGTCAAAGTCAGAAGTCGCTCCAATTTGGTTAAAATGATAGAATTGTTTCATCTAGCTAATTGTCTAAATAAGGAATAGTTTTGTAGCAATCCAAAACTGGCAATGCATAGTTCATGTTTATGTTACAAAATATAGTCACAGGGCAACATAATCCAATTGTCGTTGACCTTCTTTGATCCAATCTCGGTAAGTCAACCTTTAACATAATCAAAACTATACTTTTTGGGAGTCCTCATTTCCTCATTCATATTTTAATTATTTAAATCTAAAATCCGATTAACTTTTAATATTGACTCCGTACAAATGAGATTGGACCTATGCCCTATAACTTATCAAAATGAGTGGCGCTATTACTATACACTTTTTTTTCTGACACATTTTTTTCACAATTTTACAACTCCTGTAGCTTTATAAAAATAACAACAACTTAGTGGGTGAGCCATCAGGCAGGTGGTTCGTTACTCACCTGGGGGGGTCAAAGAGGCATCTATACCAGGGTCCCTCATACTTGACATACACGAAAATGTATGATGGCCATTCTGAAGGGGTAGCTTAAGGGAGATAGGGGTTGCAAAAGATTATCCAGGTGTCAAATTTAAAAGTGGCTAATGTGGTTGAATTGCATACCAATTGTTCGTATGATCACAAGGATTACAAAATGTATAAGTTTGTGCTTCTCTGACTTAACCCTTACGAAGTTATAAAGCTGAAACCGTTTATTTGAGGTCAAAGGTCAAATTTACTTCTACAGGGGTCAAATACTACAAAACGCTTCAATTTCAGTGGCGGAATGGCCTCATATTGTTTGTAAGGTTATCACTTAAAATAAGGAATAACTAACTAGAATGCGTTCCAAACTTTCTGTATGAGGATAAAATGAAATTGGATTTACCGGAACGTAAATGTCCGGAATTTCACATCTAAATTATTTAGGCTCTTTCTCGATCATTATAATTCGTTGTTGAAAAATTGGCATGAAAGGTCACGTACCATATAGCTTGGGTCCATCTTAAGGCAGGCACCCAGCCAAGTTTAGCCCCATATTTTTTTTTATAAAGGAAAATAAGTTACGGTAGCGTACTTAACAATTGATAGTCCGGGGGTGGGCACTTGTATTCCTAAGTTTCATATCATGCTCGTGTACAAAAACACTAATATGGTCTTTTTTTTAGATCAGGCGATGTACATGCATGAACATGGTTAGGGTATCAAAATCAATCAAAAATTCAAAATCAGGGTATTGTTTTTCACATTGAAAACACCTGTTTAGATGTATATTTTGATACTTGTAAAAAATTAACATTAAAAATGCTGGAAAATAGTGGATTTTGTTCACATTGTTTTTGTCTGATTTCCATCACGTGGTAGATTCCCCAAGTGATGTTAACCGTTTTTCAATTCAGCCTTATTTTTAGCTTATGTTTCTCTATGTCGTCGCCCGTCTCCTACAAATATAGCCTTTATAATTTGGAGTTTTCATTTCATTCATTTTTGCGTGTTTAATTCTACACTAAGAAATGATCATTAAGATTAGGCCATTGTGCGTAGAACAGAATAGGGTCTGTCTCTAATTTATGCCATTCAAAATAAGGTCAGGATATTTTAGTCGCGGGTTTTTTACTTAGTTCAATGAAATGGTTGAATAGCAGGAAAAAAAATGGCAATTCCGGCACCGTTTAAAGTGCTTGTTTCCAATTTTTTGTCTATCGGGTTCTCTACTTTATATGAGAAGCCTGGCACTTGTACACACTGACTATTACTTCTTGCAGTTTTGATGCAACGCGGTACTGCATAGTGCCACGCCCGTTTTCATTACTGTGCTAAATTGATGGTTAACACTAAATGGTAGTTTTTCCTATCTCTTGAGAAAGAAATTTGATTTGAAAGCTGAATTTCAGGACAACAATGAGAAAAATATTAAGCCCTTTCAATCTGATATCAAAATTTATACTACTTCCGTTTAATCCCAAAGACGATCGAACAGCCCTTTATTTCAAAGCAACTTGAACAACTTAACAGCAGCTCAGAAGCCCCCTCCATAATCCCCATTTGCGCGCGAACATATTATCGGTCTGGCAAATCAGTTGACTCCATTTCTTTCTTTGTCGCCGAGAAGGTAAAATCGGTCAAGTGTATCAACGTGACAGCCTATGCTAGAGAGTACACAGTTACGAACGGTACACAACTCAATGTTAAGCACGTGCACATGAATTTGAATTGTCAAGTCCAAAGAAATAAACATGCAGTCCAATATTCCTAGCCCCATTCGTAGCCCGATGCCTCGATCCTAGACATGACGATACAAATCATACATCTCCTTGCCTACACTCAGTCCTCAGCTTACCTAGACTCAAGTACCGTCCCCGGTTACCTGCTGCCCACATGGCTGGAAAAAATGCAAATTTTCCCTGGGACACAATCAAATTTCCCTCCAAGATTGCAAAATTTCCTTAATTCTATGTATCCTTATTTGCATGGCAAAATTTCCCTCCAAATAGGAAGATTTTCCTGGAACCAGGTTCCCAGTTTTC
Organism: Ophioderma brevispina; assembly: GCA_023653785.1. NCBI lineage: Eukaryota > Metazoa > Echinodermata > Ophiuroidea > Amphilepidida > Ophiodermatidae > Ophioderma > Ophioderma brevispina. Next base: position 18,838 of record JAMKCH010037996.1, on the reverse strand, counting down.
CCCGCACTTTTTCCAGTCATGCTGCCCAGTACCCGCCTATTCTGGATTAGTTTTTTATCAAGTTCTTTAGCAAATGACCCATGCAAACAGTTAACAAATAAGTAAAAATGCTGATAATATTACTGAAACTTGTAATTACTAGAATTTTTTTTTTTTAGAATAGAAAATCATGTGACCGAAAGTATTACGAGGTATGAAGTGGAAGTTTGTAATACAGAGCGATGCCCGGCTGGTGATGTGGAATCATATAAATAGTCTCATATACGCACCATTGTTGAATCATGCCGCGGCGGACGCTAGGGGACCTACACGCATTCCCTGTTCTCTTCATCATACGCTCTAAATGCCCTACAGATGATACTAGCTTTACCTTTCTGGCTGGTTTCAAGCAAATTTTGTGAATTGAAGAAAATTTAAAATACTGTTTACACAAAGAACGATAGCATCGGGAATCATTTCTTGTTCGTTCATAGACTATACATTTTCGAAATTTGAACCCACTAGACTTAATTGCAGCTCTCGATTATGTACAAAGAACGTTTGTTGTGCGGAACTAATGATTACGTGTTATTGTATGAGGTGCCCGGTGTCACTGAAAAACAATATTTGTAGGCAAAAGGTGCTTGGGAAGGTCTTCTGAGCTGGCTGTTTTTGGAACACTTAAAAAGACCTGAACTTTTAACTGTAATAGATTTAAATTTAAAACTTTATTAGGCTCTAGATACTGCGCATATTATGCTTTACTTACCAAAAAGTGGAATAAAAAACTTCAATGAAATCTGTGGTAAAAAATTTCTTTTCTTTTTAAACATGCAGGCTAGTCAACTAAAGCCTATAGCCTGTAGAGTGGTTAAAGGCACATTTTATAAACATACTCGTTTAGGGTAGCAAAACGAGTAAAAAGACTTGTTTAGGGTGTATTTTTAAACTGTCATGCAAATTACTTTTTTTAGGGTTTTAAAATTAAGCAAAATCACTTGTTAATGGTAGCAAAATCAAGCCAAAAATACTTGTTTAGGGCAGCAAAATCAACCAAATTGCGTGCTTAGGGTGTTTTTTTCTGCCAAGTGAAATATGCGCTTAGGGTACATTTTAGGAGGCCATACAAGAGCATGATATCCACCTTTGAATGAATTCAAATTAAACTTCAGGGCGCCCACCCACCAAGTTTCAGGAATATTCGACCCCCCGGTCTCCCGAGAAAATAGATGGGTCAGGCAGACACACTGACAGACCAGACCACCGGTGTTATATATAGAGTATTTTCTTTATAAATGATAATAATAACTGATAGGGTTTCGGGGCAGACTGGGAGTTTGTAGCGGCCGCGGGACAAAGTAATAACCGGCCCAAAACGGGCCCAAACTGTGACAGTGAAAGCTAGCGAAGGGGTCCCCCTCTAGGCCCGTGGTGGCCTTAAGGGGAGACCCCTTAAAATGTGGGCTTTTTTGGTGTTTTTAAGGGGGGGTTAAAATTGCCCACTTGCAATGCTCACGTTCGTAGCTTGCTCTTCTTACTCTTGGTGTGATGATTATTAAATTTAACTGGTTGCATTTTTGTTACAAGCTGTTAAATGATATTGGTCCAGCATCTTTCATGGACTTTTTTCACAAAGTTTGTATTCTTCAAGACATATTCTACATTGGCGGGCAAGGACTAATTCCTTTTATAATTCTGTCTTGTCTCTTTTCCAAGACATTCCACTTCACATTCGACAAACTAGCTCTCTCCAAAATTCAAGTTTCTTTTTAAGCAGTAATTTTCTCACAGTTAATGCCAGCATGCTGTCTTTTGACATCTCGTTTTATGCATATCGATTATGTGGTATCATGTATGTTCCATGTGAAATGCCACTGGTAAGTTTTGGGCTAAGTAGCCCATTTTTTCCTTTCCTGAGTTACTCTGTTTACTGTGTTACTCAATATATTATTATTTATCAATCATGTTGTAAGCAAAAAAGTGGTGTCACCTTATGGAAACATCCTATAATTGAAGGGCAAGTCTCTTGAATTCTCATAAGTTATGTTTTGCAACTGAAAACTTAACAGAAAAGGAAGAAAGCATAAGTGTTCCAAAATATGAATCTCCAGTCAATTAATGTTGTAGTAAGTGTCCGTACGGACAGTAATGACTAAAATATAAATAGTGTTGCTTTTAGTCTTGGCACTTGGCCTGTCCCTTGTTACAGATAATGCAAAATTGCGATTTTTGTCCCCGCCGAACGAGTTCGGAACGGGGACTATGACGTCCGTCCGTTCGTTCATCCGTCTGTGACAAAAATGTTACGGGGACTATGAAATGAGCAGCGTCCGTGCGTTTCAGTGTGGGACAAAAATGGTAACCCATGTTGTATACAATATCTGGAGTTCCGTAAGGGCGACAATGATTAACTTGGTAACTATTTTAATGTTTGAACGAAGACATAAAATAGTGAAAAAAGTCAAAATTAAAAATATTAATTAAATATCTATTTTGCATAATTAATGAGAATGTTCCTGCAAGCGGGTTGTACAAAGTGTCTGGAGTTCAGTAAGGCGTATAATGATTGTAACATTGGTGGAAGGAAAGCAGGAGAGCTGAAGAGTTCTTGACCCGATTTAGTTTTGGGCGTATTTTGGGTAAACGAGCTATGCAAATGAGCTAAATTCATATCGTGGCCCAAGGGCCAAATCGAGTACAAATTTTTTAACAATTAAATATTTTTAAAAAGGTTTTTTTGCAAACATTTAAATTGCACATACAGAATAATATACAGAATCAGAATAATTCCTAGTTCATGACACACAATACAGTAACAAATTCTTAATTTAGACAAAATGATAAAATACAGTACTCACAAGATAAGGCGTAGGAATCGATGTTATGGTTACGTAACCCGCCCGCATTGATTTTCTGCCCGCGTTTGAGATGTTTGACAATCCCTAAAAAGTTATTATTTGTATTTAAAGAGAAAATATAAAGGTTTCTTCTTGTGATCAACATCTGTCAATGTGATTTTAGTCGATACTAAACAAGAACTCAAAATCATTTCTAATATTAGGGTGGTGGTGTGACACAAATATTGTAGCTTTAGGAGCATGCTGAAGGTTGGCGAAATTGCTGTTCTTTCAAAATATTGAATAATGAAAATGAAATAGTTGCCTCATTATGGATTGCAAAAAAAGTTACGGGAAACATAACAGTGATTTCATTGGCCTAATATCTGATTAAAATTTGTAAAAAAAGATTTCAAATTAAACGATGGACCTGCCAAATCAAACTGATTCTACTTAATAGACCCCAATATATAAAATGCAATCCAAAATAAAAAAATATTTTTCACAAAAGGCTATCCGTCCCCATCCCTTCCCACCGAAAAAAAAAACAACTAACAAAAAAAGGACATTGCATATGATCTGAAAATCTCCCTCCCGCCAACTTGTGCGGGAGGGGGGTATGGTGTGTGCGGACGGGGGTCACCGGACTTTTAAATTAGTCTACAACCCTGTACTTCTATGCTCTCGGTACCTGAAGTATAGTTCTATCATATCCGTAGTTCCAGTCGTTCTCAGCTTTTCCTATTGTTCTTCGTATGCACATCAAATGGTTATACATAGTTATCAGAAATAAAAGGGATTAGATGTTAAAATGGATCATGTTCGCATAGTTTCCGTCAGTTACCGTATTCATCATCTTTCTTTAAAGATTCAGGACAGGGCCTCAGAATTGCCAGGTATAAAGGAGGTAGAGTCGCCAGGAGGTAGTCCGGACTGCATTAAAAACACAAAGTAATTTTAAACGTGAAATATGTTGCATGAAGAGTCATGAATCGAATTATTTTGTTTAAATGTTGTGTTATAGTATCATATCTAAACTTTGTTTATTGTTAGTAGGGAGAACGGGGTAAAAGGGAGGGACATAAATTTGGTGTTGTAAAAGAAATTGAAGATGTTCAAGTCATACGGGAGTCTCTGCATGGCCTTGCAATGCTGTGTGAACGTGGTTAATCAGTTTCTTACAGTAATACTGTATATTTAGACTTGTGATCAAGGTGATTTAATGTATTGCAATTGCATGGATTATATGGGGGGCCTGTGAATGATAGTTTAACTTATTTCAATATATCTTCATTACATGTATCATATAAAACCAAAAGTGTAAGTCATTGGCTTTTCTTTAAAATGAAACTTTTTAATGACTTTTTTTTTAGTTTCTTCCGCTTTCATGGAAGAACTGGAAGAAACATGTTTCTTCAAGTGGAAAAAAACGCGGAAAAAAACATGTTTTTGCCCCAATGTGGAAGAAAATGGCGAACCTGGAATAAACCAAAGATCAATAAATTTGGTTTGAGGGTAAAAAAAATGTACAGGTCATTGTGCACAATTTTAAAAATTTTTGTATAAATATAGGACTTCACACAGAAGCGCTTTTGATCTCAAGTTGGAATTTCAATCGAAAAAAAGTACGGCATTGTCATTAATAAACGGTATTTTCAAGCCAAGCCACTTTCAGGTTGTAGCCACAGCTATGGCCAGTAACAAAAACCTACCAAAATACGAATTTAGGTGTTTTGTTTCGCGATGTTTTGGTTTCAGATTAGCCAAACCGATGCTTGTCCCTTTAAAGGGATTAGCAGGACAAAGCAATATGCGAGAGGATTTAAAAAATGGAGGAATTTAGTAATAGCTTAAAAAAAAAATCAGGGATAAGTGTGTTGCAAATTCCATTAAACTATAGGAAAAATTGCCAAATTTGCCCCCAGAAATTTGTAATGTTACCGGTCTTGCCAAATTGACAAGCAGACAGTGACGGCGACTCAAAAAAAATTAAATGATTTTGCTGCAAGGTGACACACCAGAACAAAATAAACAAAGATCAATAATAACATTTGTGGTCAAACTGTACAGGTCATGGTTTTGTACTATCACGCTTTAAAATCTGGGACATTTGCAGAGAAAGGTTGTTTGATCCTAAGTTAGAATTCTTATATCGAGAGCGTGTGTGTGTGGTCAGTGGAAAAGTGCAGGGACTGGGGCTATTAGGGCGTGAGTTCGAGCCCCGTCGTGGCCAAGTGTGTTTGTGTCCCTGGGCAAGATACTTAATCTCCATTGCCTCGCTGACCCAAGTGAAATCTGGGGAGCTGTCATGTGATGGGGATATTACAATCTAAGTGCTGATAGGGATGTGCGCTTTGCCGGCAGCCACCTAGATGAAGTGAAATGATTGTGACAATTTCCTAATGGCGGCGTAATAATAATAGACAACAGCGCTTGGAGACTGTTTACAGTGATAGCGCTATATAAAAACTAATTATTATTATTATTCTTATATGCACGTATAAAAATTCCAGAATTGTATAAAATGTACTGTTTTGTGGATTTCAAGCCAACTACTTGGAGGTTATTTTAGCGCATAACAGCAAAAACGCACTATCCGAATCAACTGAAATTTTGGAAATAACCTTTTCTCAGGGATTCTAGTGAACCATAAACAAAAAATGAGGTGCTAGGATCACGAAATGTACCTTTAAAGGTGTTTATCATTTATCAAAGTGCTGTCTTTATGTACTAGTAAAAAAAATGATTTGGTATTTTTCTGTCATGCACCACAGATTATACAACCCCGGGGGTTACTCAGTGGAAAAGGGTAGAGGTATATACATATGTGCCGCCGATATGGGTCACATTTTCACCCCTTACTATAACAATGGGTCGTTTTTCCCACCATGCTACTATATTGATGGGTCATTTTTTGAGGTCATTGCTACTATATAAATGGGTCCATTTTCAATTTTTGGTTGCAATTTACTATGAAAATGGGTCAATTTTTCTGATTTTCAGTAAAATCACAATGAAAATGGTTGATTTTTCTGATTTTTGGAAAAGTTACTATGAAAATGGGCCAATTTTGCTGAGATTACTATGAAAATGGTGCGAAATTTCAAAGCCAACTATAGAATTGGGTCGAAATTTTGGAACCAACTTTATAAATGTGTCATATTTTTGTACAATTTGGTCACTTTAAACATGGGTCGATTTTTTTTAACCGGCGGAGGCACACATGTACCCAATTTTGACAGCAAACCAAGTTCAAAATTAAGCATTTTTTCTTAGCCTTTCTTCAAGGCGTTGCACTTTATTTTTATTTGCTACAGTCCTTGTGTATGATGTGGTAACGCCCTCCTAAGGGGAGTCTCTTGCACATTGCCTTTCTGCATTTATTGTGTTTTATTTTTCTTTATTTTCTGGGATAAATCTTCCGTAACTTTCGTGGGAACTGATTGGGCATTGTATAGTAAGGCATGGTAAAAACGCATTGCGGTCAAACAATTGCGATACTACCATCTGGCGGCATGGTATTATGTTACTCTCGGGCATTCGTATTGTGGTTAAAGAAAGGGTTCAGTCTGGGTTCAGTTGACAGATAAAGTTGGCACAAGCAATCAATTAGTAGGTACAATTGCCCATGTGATGACCACATAATACTTTGATTGGGGGTTGAGATCGCGGAGGGGGCGACAAGATCCGGGGCTTGTATTTTTCATTGCTAACTGTAAGCTTATTTGTTCTTTCATTGTATGTTTTTAGGTACATGGCATCATAAGGCGTTCCAGTTCTTTCAATACAGGTCGTATTCAGCATCTATACGCCAACCCACAGACACATCAAGCTGGAGGTGAGTGTTGAGTGAATGCACAAAAGTTTTATCTTGCAGGTTTTCTTTGAGATCTTTAGTTTCCTCCTGCATCTAAAATTGGACTTCTTCCAATAAATCTTCCCCGCTGTTCTGGAGGTGGCCCTTGAATTTAAAGGCTGACTCAGAGATTTCCCGATGAGGGCGCACTCAATTTCCAAACAAATCATGTTTTTTGCATATACATAATGCTTGTCCATATACTAATCACTGTGTGAAATAACTAAGCTCAAATCGAAGTCCTTCATATAGAAAATCACAACTTTGTTATAAAATTCCGGATCCGGAATTTTTGTTAGACACAGTATCCTATGGCACTGATATACCGTGCATAAATGCTTACAGCACGAAAACGAAAAATCTGATTAGCTCTAATTTGGGATTGAGGCATTTTAGGGACTATCTTTATTGTGGATGTCATTATTTTCAGTGACTACCAAAAAAATTATATTTGAAAGTGCTAATTAGTCAGCCTTTAATGCATTTAAAGCAAAAAAAAAATAAAAAAAAATTGGGGGGGGGGGGGTTTTTTTTTTGTGCCTGGCGAATGCCGAACCGAACGAAATGTTTATAAATAAGTATATTATCTTAAGACACAAACGAAGATACAATCTGCAGAACTTATGAGTTATAGGATTAGTGAACACTTGGAAGACATTATTCTGAATAGGGTACAGCAAGAGGTTACAAATAAGGTCAAATGTCAAGTGGGATCATTTGAGCTTTTTAGAAAACTGAAAAGCCACATTTTAAACAGAATTAATAATAACAATAAATTACTGTGTCCTTGAGACGGTGACACTGGTGTTGTTTGACCTTAGTGACCAAGATTGGACCTCTAACCCTTAACTTTGAGAGAAGTCATAATCACATAATTTAATAGTCCAGTCAAATTAGAACAAAGGATGCCTTTTTTTTTTACCCAGAACTAATTGCAAAAGAATCATTTCTCCAGATTTGTATTGAAAAACCTACAACAGGGACATAATGGCATGATGAAAAAGAGACAACATAAAATGTATCCTTATTGAAACACTTCACAAATATATGAAACATGTTGGTTTTATTCAGTAAAGGTTTCCAAATTCATAAGAAGTCAGTAAAAAGGTATGGGTTCATTTTCAGAAGAAACACTCTCCTTTCAGTATTTTACAATGATTGCAAAGAATTGGGAACAGGTGGCAACAAGTTAATTAGTTAATTTTAATTGTGATTCAAATCCTTGGATTAAATGAAAAAAAAATCCTGTTGACCGCGTATGTAGTGGCGCACGCGCTTGGTCAATATGCATCACATGGCCATGTATAAACAAACGTGGTTTATGCATGGCAGCTGTGACGAATGCATGCCGGTGTCAAAATCATTTAATTTTGTAAGTAATTGTTAGCAGAAAGTACTGTAAACATGAACAATTTCATTCATAGGATTTTTGGTATGAACATTGTTTATGCCCTTGGGATATAAACACAGCGTTCATTACCCAAAATCCGTGGGGAGTGATTTGATATTAGTGTGAAGGGATTGGAGGGGGATTTCAAGAACTTCAGACCACAATTGATTATCACCATGATTGCTCAGAAAGGATCCCTCGAGGAGTGGGTTATATTGGATGTTCTGGAATTAAATCAATACCAGATAATGGACCAAGCCTTATTCAATATAGCAACCTCATCCAAAATATCAAAAGAAATTACAGCAAACGACAAACCAATTTGGGTGCATGTGATGTGGGTCGGGTTCATGGGTCCCCATGGACCCATATACAACTCGTCCTGTCTGTTGATCATACAAAAATTCACCTCTTACAGTGGAGTTCTTCAGCTTCCAACGGTTTGGAATAAGAAAATCAATAGAAAAAATTCAGAATTTTTCGTCAGGATTCGATTTTAATTGTTAAAAACCAATGGTGAAGTATGAAATTGGGATTTCTTGCCGCCCTCCCGTGAAAAATAGCACATTTTTTGAAGAGCAACCCCAATTTTTAAGTTATAGGGGGGGGGGGGGGGGGGGGGGGGGGGGGGGGGGGACCCCCCCATTTTTTTTTTATGAACTTTGTGTTGGTGAATGTCTAGTAAACTTTTCCTTGAACTATAATGCTCAAAAAGTAGGCTTGCGTTATAAAGGGAGTGATTTTGTAATTCAGATTACAGACACTATCAGTGATTTACCCGAAAGAGTCAAAAAAAATATTCAAAGTTGTAGGAATTACTTAAAAGTGAAGGCTATGTTGTAGAATTCTCATAGTTACTTTTTCAAACGAAGAATAGACAGAAAAGAAAAAAAATGGCAGTAGATATGAATTTCCATTCATAACCCTAACAGGACCGGGTCGTTTTTGCCGACGACCCAAATGCAACGAGAGGCAATCTATTGTTATTTTTTAAACGGACCAGATGAAAACGAGAAGCAAATTTTGCGTTTCATTGCATCTCGGCCGTTTTCCCGGCACAGGAAGAAGTAGCGTACAGTCGTTAAAGATGCTTGCAACGAAAAACATCGCGCCATTAGGTTAAAGACGGCCCAGATGCAACGAGAACATCGGTCTTCCGTAAAGACGGCCAGATGCAACGAGAAACATCGCGTCATTTTCGGTAAGACGGCCCAATGCAATGAGGAACATCGCGTGCGGGAATCAATGAGATCAGGGATTTCCTAAATAAATAAATAAATAATGGAGGCTACTGCACACTGATCTGCCATGAAATCTGTAGCTTATAGTTCGCAGTCGTGCGTGGCGCTATTACGTTAAAGTCATAGTCGTGCGTCGTGGCGCTATTATGCTGTACGTCATGCTCGGTTACGTCATGAATGCGTTTATGGCTAATATAAAAGTAGATTATCGAAAATGGTGTTGGCGCTATCACCATCAATAGCGAAATTGTCTATGGGCATTTGTACACATGGCACCAGCTGATGAAAAGCATGACGCCTTATGGGGCAAAAAACCGTCCGAAATGCAGTGAAAAAGCATCCCATCATTTTCCCGGGAAAGACGTCCCAGATACCACGAGAAACATCGCGTCAATTTTGCCGGAGACACGGCCCAGAGGCCAACGAGAAACATCGCGTCATTTCCGTAAAGACGGCCCAGGTGCAACTAGAAACATCGCGTCATTTTCCGGTTTAAAGACGGCCCAAATGCAATGAGGTGCAATGAGAGTCATTTGATGCGACCAAAAATAGTTGTTGACGGCCGAGATGCAAACGAGAACACATTTTTCGAGACCGGGTGGTACCACGTTTTCGTTGCAACCCAAGTGCGTCTGGGCAGTCTTAGGGTTAATGTTGTGGTAGGGTAGTAAGTGTCCGGACATAATGACTCTAAAATAAGGAACTACCGATTTTTGTCTAATTTTGTTGCTGTTAGTTTTATATTTGCAGGCTATGTTAGACACCTGTACTGTTACATACATGACCAAATATCTGATTTTTTTTTTTTTTTTTATTTTGAAATTTCAAATCACGATAGTGCCGTTACGGAATCTATGTTTCCTAATTTGACGGAAAGGGCAGCAGTGGAAATGTGAAATTTCTGTCTGAAATAGCAACAATCTCACAAACAAAGATCTCTAACTTGACTTGACTTAAAGTTACCAATGGAACAGCTATAGATGCCAATGTAAACAATTATGGAGTATTTTCTGGCTATTTTATATTGGGAGTATTTCATTGCCCTTTGAATATTTACGGGATCATATAATTATTCTAATGACAAATTCTATGCGACACATACGAAGCTGGATTTACCATTCACAGGTCTAGTTTCCTATCCCGAAATACCAATGAAAACTGGCAAAATTATAATTGTTTTCTAAAAATTGGGGGTGCTCTAAAAAAGTGGTATGTTGTAAAGTAAGTCATCAAAGGTATTTTGAGGGTCACAGGTAAAAAGTCATGGTGGTTTTGTTGTTTGGAGGGGTTTACCATGGTTTTAAGGGGGGTTAAACTTCTACAAGGTAAGCCATCACAAAATTTGTGAATAATCCAATTTTCCTATTCATATTATTGCTCCCATGCAGCGATGCACTCCATTATGGAGATTGAACTGACAGCACCGGCTTAGTAAAGATCATCATTCAGTGGAAAACCAACAGAAATCTATAATCTAGGAGCCCAGAGCCATGTCAAGGTAAGTGGGGACATCATCAAAAATCCTAAAAACTATGCCAGTTGTGATATATACCTCACTGTTATGGTGTGTTGCGGGATCAGGACTGTTACAACATTATAAATATCAGCAAGAAGAGTTTAGGTAAGGGACTATGTCACATTTGTTTTTCATAATTGTATTTGTCAGTTTCTGTGATATGGGATAGTTTAATCATTATTTTCTTGTTTTGTGTCTTAGGTTAATTGATAGTTACAGGGACATGACATATAATCCTTTTATGACACCTAGGGCTAAGTATATGGTGGTACGGAATTCCACCAAACCCCTTGGGGGGGGGGCAGTGGTTTTTTCGCAATCAGTAGGTCTTTTTTGCAATCAAAACTAGTGGCTGAAGTTTTGACTTCAGCCCAATGCTCACCGATATACGGTGTCAATGGAGTATACAGCATTGGCCCAAAAAAAGAACAAATTTATTTTTTGGAGGCCGTGCACCATTTGCATTTCATTTTTTCCCCATGAACTTTAGCAGAGGGGTTTGCATAGAAAATGTGTCGGCGTCATCGTTGTTGGTGGCATCTGTCTTCTCGGACCCCTGACCCAACTAGATGACGCTTACAGCACGGACCTTAGTATCTACTGCTAATTTTGTGCTGTATTCAGAAAGGTCATGAGGGCCAAAAAGCCATACGTAATGTATCTCAGACGTTTCCGCTCATTTTACCATGACAACTGTGCAAACTCAGTCATAAACAAGTTTTGTGCTCTTTTATTTTTTTTCCAGGAAAACTGTCCGAAGCTTTATTAATCATTCTCATGCTTTTCCAAAATAAACTAAAACGGTGAACTTCTACATCCAGATCCCAATATCCAAATTTGTCGAAACTTGTGGGTAAGTGGTGCATGCAAATAATTCCCATGCACTGTCTTCAGTGCTGTGCATATTAATTAATGAGCTGATTTTTAACAGATTTGCTTTGATTTCTATACTACAAAGGTTGAATATCTACCTGATCCCAACATCCAATTTCCCAAAAATTGGTATGTCATACAAAGTTCACAAAACTGGTATGTGGGTAGGGTGCATGCAAGTAACTGTCTTGTGGTTTGTGATATTTATGGTTTCATTTGCATATTTGCTCTCATTGATCATTAACTATAAAAAAAATGTTGACTACTACAGATCCCAATGTCCAAATTTGACGAAACTGAGAATACCCCTACAGTATCATGCAGATTTGTGATATAATTGGATCACTGGCATATCTTGCTCCGATCCCCGGACAGGAGGATCTTGCAAGTTTTTAACTTGCAATAATTTTTTTGAACTGAGAAATTTGATAGTTTTTTTAGCTCCAACAAAATCCTGTAGTGATAGAAACTTCAAGTTTTAAAAAAAATTAAGTGATCCCAATTTATATTTTTACTTTAAAAACTGATTAGATTCAACAGTAAAAATATGGTTTGAAACGGACGGTGGCTTACCATTTGGTGTAATTTGATCGATTCCTGTTGAATTTGTTTCAAAATCATTGTTTAAACTTAAAAAAAACAAACACCACATTTTGCATTTGCCTTGTTCCCCGCGGGGCTACTAGTGGAAACAAACTTTTTTTTATGTATGAAAAAACAGATGGCATAATAAAGAAGGATTAGTGCCATTGAAAATGAAAATGTGAAGGGAATAAGAACAATCACTTTTAAAAAACTGTCTGACACACATCAAATCAAAAGGATATTTTTTTTTAACGTTGACAAAAAGATTTATCATTTTGTAAATGTATGCAAACAAGCTTTCTAAACAATTATAATCGAACATTGGGCATTAATACTATTGAAGATACATTAAAAAACACATTTCCTTATTAGTTTCTTATATTTTGAAAGTGATTTGGTTATCTCTCTGATCAACTGAAACTTAGCCAAAAAATCTATATTTTGGTATGTGTCTTATGGTGTCCAGATATAGATTTGGCAGCATAGCTTGTGTCCACAGGGGTCTCAATGTGGTATTGTTTTATGAGTGAATCATTGGTTTTGATCAGGGCAGAGGTGGGGGTGCCGGGTTGAATGAATATGTCCTGTGCCAATGCAGGCAAGCCTCTTACAGTGAGAATATGTTGATTATCGATGGCCAGTATTCTTCCTCAAGGAGGAGCCCTCTGCAGATAAAAAATATTGCAAAAGTTGAGCTGACAGTGTTCTCATTGCTGAAATAGTTTGAGTGCATCCATGATATGTGTCAATCTTTGTGTTTCGGCGTCAAGCTTTTTTGCGTGTTACATCACTCTTTGCATGTGGCAGGGGGCTTACAGCACCCAAAGATTAGTATTTGTAAATTTTGGGTTTTTTGGTTGTAAACATTGAGCATATCACAGCATTGTGGATGCATTTAATTAGTCCAACAAGCTAGTCTATGTTGTTGTTTAGATATGGCTTCCCAATGAGATCAAATGTGTGGGAGAGTCATCTTCAAATGCCTCTCAATTTATGTGGTATATGTGGTTACAACTTTACAGAACTGCCGCGACTAGCGTGAAAAGAGGTAAGATATGCCAATCATGGTGGCATAAAATGCGACCATCTCTGCTGAATATCTCTCTCTTTTATTGTTATTATTGTTGGGGGCCGTGGCAGTGTACAAATACAACATAGTTTGAGGGGAAGTAGTGCAAAATACCCATCCTGAGGATGAATGATCGAGACGGCCTTTCAAGCACAGCCGAGGGAAGTAGTTTTCATCATACGACACAACGGTTCAGTGATTGTACTACTTCTCCAAAATAACCTGTTTGGTTGTTGTTACTACCCCTCAAAATCACGAATTAGTTTAGAAAATATACTTAAAATGACCAAAATTCCATCACTTAACCCTGAGTCATGTAGTTAGTAATATGTTGGTAGTTCCTTACTGAAAGGTGGTAACCTGATTCAAACATCTAGTTCCCCTGGGGGGGCCTTTACTCCATCAAATTGTAAATTTTGGTTTTATCATAAGATAGTTATCAGACGTGGTCGGTGTATATTGGAATTGGTCTAATTTTGAAAATCCAAAATGTTGCTGACCAGAAGACAGAAGTGTGCACGTACTGGGGGTTAGGTACTGCCTTTTGCATGGTAGAGGAAACAATTGGAACTTCATGTTCACCGTTTTGGATAGAGGAGAGTGTTTTAGAGTATTTAAATTGGATATGTACGTGTTGGAAGTCTTCTCCAGTGGCGAAAGGCGTGTTTTTTTTTTTTTTGTGAAGGAAAAAGGTGGATTTTGGGATTGAATTTGAGGCAAGTTATTTCAAGTACATCTACAGATTTGCCAAAGTGGAATATTCCATGTCCTTAAATGGGGAGTATTCATATGAGGAAGGAAAGTGTTTAAGGAGTTATGCTCGGAGAGAGGTGGTGAATAAAATGTAAAAAATATTGGAATCTGAGGGCCTATGGCATGATTTTTAACAGAGAACATTTTCGATTGTGTACTAAGAGGCTTAAAGTGTTGTTGTTTGTATCGGACCCCAATGTAACTTTTTTGCGGATGGTCTGACTTGCCTGTGGACTGAAGAATGTACAAAAGAATCACGGGATCAATCCAATATTCCACAATGCATTGTGTCAAATTATCTTAACTAATGCTGGTTGATACTGGATAACATCGCGCAACTCTATATATGCAGTCTATCATATCATATAATGTTTATTTCCATATCAACAATAATACAAGAACAAAACATACATATCAACAGGAGACAATACATCATATACAAGAACAGATATGGCGGAAATGGTAGAAAGGCCAATAAGGCCAGGAATTGACCATTCCCGAGACCTAAAAAAAAAACAAGTTTATTTACAATAAATAAAAAAACAACACCAAAAATCACACAAGACCCGGACAGTGCAAAATTCAATCTGGTTTATACGAAGAAAAAATAAGCAAGGATTTGTATTTTTTTCGAAAATATTTTGTTGAGTTTGATTTTTAACATGATCCATTAAGGGAGTTCCAGGATTGGTCTTGTTGTTCTGACTGCTTGATCCGAGAAAACCTTTTTATTTCGAGGTCTGATAAGTTATTGCATGTTTCTTGTGTGGTAGCTGTGGATATCAGAACGCTTTGTGAAAAAAATCATCTGAAGTATTGCGTAGATAGATACGAAAATATTTTGTACCATAAAACCCCCAGTCTAGTTGTAGGTATCGTAAACAGTAACATATCGTATTTATAAAAAAGTGGCTGAGAATGTGGCGTTCGATATTGACTATTGGATATCGTTCTCACAGCCCATTTTGTTGCTAGTTTATGAATTTTTTGCTAGGTAGAGTTTTTACATGCGTTTCTCCACAAATAAGGAGCCGTAAATTATGTAGGAAGGAATGATGGTACGTATATAGTGGTGTAATATATGTTCAGGAATAAATAACTTAAGTTTATTTATTATTCCAATATTACGCGAAATTATTTGAAATACCATCGCTATGGTTTCACCAGGATAAATTTTCATCATTATATCCCCAAAAATTTGGTCGGGATCTCTTTGCAATTTAGGTTTTATCTAGAATGATATCTAAATTTTGTCGAGAAGTGGCTATTATTAGAGTCTAACCATCGAAGTCATCTCTATGCGTACCCATAAATCATATAATTTGTCTTACTTGTATTTACAGATAATTTGTTTGCTTTAAACCATTGCTTACTCTTCAGGATATTCCTTATTGAGTAATGGTATATGACCCATAAATCATCACATGAGTATAAAATTGTCGTATCAATCAGCAAAAAGTATAAAGTCCCCAATACAGTTGAATAATTTGTAATATCATTGATAATCAGAATAAAGAGTAAAGGTCCTAATATTGATCCTTGTGGGCTTCCGCAATTTATTTCTTAGGTTCATATTGGTACGTTATAATTTCAACATATGTTTCCTCATTTTCTAGTAATGTCTGGAACTCAGTCGGTTTACCATCCTCTAAAGTCCATAAGTGTTGTAGCTTATAGTAGTATTATATTATGGTCTAATAGTATCAAAGCCTTTTGAAAGGTCTAGATACACTCAAATTGTAGATTTCTTGATTTTCAACTGCACTGTTTATTTTAGCACCAATTTGCATAATCGCCATATATGTCGAGTGTTAGCTCATAAACCCCCAAAACTGTTTTGACATTTAGCCTACTAGTTATGATCAATAAAACAACTTGTTTGAAGACTAATCTTCTAAGATTTTAGAGAAACATGGCAAAACTGATACTGGACGATAATTTGAGAATGTTTCTGCGTTATCTTTTTGGTCTATTAATGTAATTAATATAGCCTTTGCCATCGCGTGGAAGAATTTGTCGATTTTGCCGCTGTGTAACTCCCTACTAGTGTTTTTATGGCTTGCTTGATTGCCCTGAAAATTACAGTTCAGCAAGCTGTGATCTTATGATTGAAATTAACTGATGGAAATGGATTTTGAAATTTGGTGTTGTAAATGTCATTTTGGAAGGTGTTTTGTTGCGGAATCTTGATTTTGCGTGTATAAATTTCGCATGTGTGTCCGATACTTCGTCATTATGAGATCGAGAGGGCGGTGTTTTGTATCGATATCAGTACCACCTGAGTTACGAGGGAGCGTGTTGGATTTGCGGTCGTATTGTGTCCTTGCTCCCGAGTGATGTTTTGTTGTGTTATGATGTGCCTGTAAGTTACCCCCGGCCTTGGCTCAAGATCTCTCCCTGCCTGCACCATGCAACTTACTGTGTTCCTAGATAAAAGTCTGCCTCTGTCGAGCCAAAAATGCTTGTGTTGTGTCAGGCTGGGTTGTATATTATTTATATCAGTCAATTTAGATAGTCACTTGTATGACTAATGTCATGATTAGAAGACCTCAAAATATCCAAAGTTTTTGATCCATGTAAAGATGCCCCACGATAAAACTTAAGGCATAGAGAATAGGTGCTAATTAAATATTCATGAACTCATCACTGTTTACACTCATTGGGATTTACCAGGTTTTCCCTTGAGATCACGTGGACCGTGACACGCAGCTGGTGTCCGTGTTGGCTATGAGTACACAACCACAGCGGTAAAGTGCAAGGCATTTGAACAGTTGTGAAAAAAGAAATCCCAACAAAAGTTTATTGGAGAGACAGATTAATTCCACGGTATACTATTAAATAAGTACAATTCATTGTTATTTGGCGAGATTAAAACTTTATATGACTTGTTTTAAAGCGAACAATCATGAATAATCTCAGCAAGTGCGATTAGTCTACCCTACAAAAGATGACAATTTTACACACACTAATTTTGAACAGTTTGTTGTTTTTGAAACAAATATAGCAAGTTTACTTAAGTTTGAAGCCTTTGTGCCTCCTTCTCTTTCGGACTTTTTTTTTTGCACTTACAGGAGATTGGTGTTCGGGCAAGTCCAAATATCAGCTAAAGGTTTATGGTTTACTGACTTTTACTACAAACAGGCACTATATAATAAGAAAAAAAGTAAGTACTTGACCAATTCCTTACAAGTTTTACTTTTACCGCGTGAATAAAGGAACGACAAAAATTAAAGGATATCAATTCAATACCACAACGTCGACAGGGAACGGCTGGGAATGTCCCCTTTGCAAAATTTCCACAATTCGATCGATATTGCTTCCCCAGTCCACCTCCCAGGTCAACGATCTTGGCCCGCCACATATTATTTCGCAGTCTAAAATTTTGGTGACAAGTTGAAGCGCATGCCGGGTTACCGTACAGTTTCTCTCCTCAGACTCAGTCAGAACCCTTATGATCCCAGTAAAGTCAGGTGAATAAAAAAACACAATCGAGGGCCCTTGTGTAAAGCAGTGCTGGTTCACTGATCTCGGCTAACCTCTTTAAATATGTCTGAAATAAATAAATAAAAAATAAATAAAATCGACAGAAATCAATTATTCATATTTTTTGTGTATTTTTCTAAGTACATCGCTTTTCAAATAGTATTAACATTACAAATTAATCAGTTATATGGCCGGGAGCGGACCATGCAAGTGCAATTACCTTGCCCCCATGTATAAATGGATTCAAACCAACAACAAAGTTAACATAGCTTCCCATTCATGTTAATTGCAAGTAAACCAAAACAACGGTTTAAATTAAGTCAGAAATTTATTTTTAAAAAAATCATTTTAGAAATGAACTAAACATAGATTTGAATCGAAATAAAAAATCATTTTAGAAATGACTAATGTAATTGAAGCGAATAATCTGTGTTTTCTTGCTAACAAAAAAATACGTCATTTTAGCTTGACACAAACAGCTGTACAAAATGACCGAAGCCGAACCCGACGGCGGCAATGGCCCACGCGGTGATATTTGACACAAAACAATGTTTAGAACTCAGTTTAGAATATTTCGCCGGTATTGCAATTGTGATCAGAATTACAGGGGGGGGTGACGTGAAATGATACCTGTGTGGTCATGAAGCTGAAAAAGTCATGAAAGAATCAGTATTAGTTGAAGAGGAGATTAGACTGGCTTGGGGAATTCCCAGACGTTTTAATCATCAGTTTGAAATTGGAACCCAAAGCGACATTTCGGTAATTCTTTATTTATATTTATTTTCGCACTTAATTTTGGAGAAAAAAACGACTCGTACTTCAATTTTATTATCCTTTGATTTTATTTTCTTCTCTCTCATTTAATTTTCTTCTCCCCCATCAAGACCCATATCGCAAATCGATAACTATCAACAGAGGGCGCTCCACCGCAAAGCATGATGGGAACGAAAAAGGGGCAAACACAAACCCGGAAGTTGTTCTAAATCTCCGATCGACGTGTGGGTACTTATAGGCAAACGATTAGGATTCGCAATTCACGCGGCCAGACCCCCGGGCCAAACCTCCAAATTCTACAAATATGATCACACAATAGACTCTACAACTTGATAATATGAAAACAACTGATATAATATATAGGGGGAAAATTGCCTTTGATTTAATAAGTTTCGGGAATTCTACATATGTCGAGTTGTAACAAGCTATTTAACAAACATGGTTTGCTGGCCTCTCTAGCTCTATCTGTCATTGCCCCCGAT
>JAMKCH010037995.1:0-13222 GCA_023653785.1 Ophioderma brevispina | reverse complement strand
CCAGATGACACACACCTGTGGAAATGGTCTTGAAAAGTTACAGATCCACAGAAGAACTGACCAAAGCCTGCGCCAAATGCGGGAATGAGATCAACCCATCTAAACGCAAGATCATGTCCGATGACCCAAGAGACCTCACCCTTAACCGCACCTATTGACAAAGTAAATGAGTTTGTCTTTCTGGGAAGTATGTGCCTTCAGTTAAGGAGGTCATCAAGAGGAGTACAAGACTGGCGCATGGGAATCGGTTAGACTCAGGAACACGATCTGGAGCATCATGACATCACAAGATCGCTCAAAGTCAGAATTATACCAAATCTCTTATACTTCCATTTGCCCACCCTATGAGCAGAGTCATGGGTATTGCGCAAAGCAGACTGCCAAAAGTTAGAAAGCTTTGAGATGAGACGTCTCCAGTCCATCCTAGTGAGGGAACTTCTGGACCAAAAATTAGAAATGATGAAATTAGACAGCTCCTTGAACTCACATGCACAATCATCGGAATGCAGTCACCAGGAGAAGGCTGAAGTGGTTTGGACAGGTCGTCAGGATGCCGGACCACAGATTACCATACCAAGCCTATACGCAAGACTCAACAAGCGTAGGAAGCAGGTCGCCAACCAGCAAGATGGAAGACCAGATCCCCAAGGACACCAGGCTTGGACCTCCCAAATGCCGAATTATTTGCAGCAAGGGCAACAAGCAGACCAGATGGAGGAGAAGTACTTCATGAGAATGCAAAGGGACACCCCCGTCCTATGCAGAGTAAAGTCAAAAAGGTTCAAAGTCATTATATTTATTTATTATTAACCAATTAGAACTATACCCAATTAGGCATAAAAAAATAAGTTGGAGAAGAAACAACGCATATTGTACAATTTTATTTATCTAGGGAAAGATAAATGAAATATACATCCTTGTCTACCTGGAGAACTAAGTAGTTAAATTCAATACGAATATGATTTAATTGGCCGGCATTGG
The DNA here is from genome assembly GCA_023653785.1 of Ophioderma brevispina. Taxonomy (NCBI): domain Eukaryota; kingdom Metazoa; phylum Echinodermata; class Ophiuroidea; order Amphilepidida; family Ophiodermatidae; genus Ophioderma; species Ophioderma brevispina. The sequence goes on along the minus strand of JAMKCH010037995.1, from coordinate 12,241 downwards.
AATTAAATGATTAGAGTTTCAAATTAGAGAGATTCAAAAAATAATATTTATTAAAAGGCATAAACATGTTTGTTATATGCTCTAAAATAAGTAATTTTGGAATCTCTTAAACGCCTTTCCCATTATCTCGGTGCTGCCCCAGGTCAACAAAATGAAAATGATGTTTGCGCCTTCTCGTAGTACATGCATGTTTGTATATGTGTTTCCGAGGTAATAAATACTTATCGATGCAAGGTCCAAAAACAATTGGCATAGTGTAAGGGTTATTAACCATTGCTAATCATTTTAATCGGCCTTATTGTGGGCGTAAGAGAAATTATTGTATCTTTACGTTAGGCAGCAAGTGAACTTCGCTTTTCGCAAAAAATGGATGGCAGTATTAACGAAAGTCTGCTACCAACATTTACACACTCAAACCGAAATTGGAAGTTCAGCGCGATATTTCTAATTCGCTAATTACGTGCTGAAAACACAGCGCGAACTTAGATTCAAGATAATTAACGAAAGTGTACGCCTATTTCATATCCCACAGACATTTTGAGTAAGGAAAAATCTAGCAACCAAGTTATTACTTACGCATATTATTTGTAATGGTCTGCACATATCATGAATTGCCTTACCTATTGTTCTCATAATAAAATGGTTTCATGCGTCATTATTTATATTACTAACATCGTTATTATCATATATTATCGTGCTCATTATTGAGAATCCATCATATGGCGATAATGGTTACTAATGGCGCATTATGTATTATAATTGAATAATGAACATTGTATTTTTTTCAGTTCACTTATTAAATAACGTCCTTGTTGTATTTTTTTCTATATTGGAAGATTCACAACTTGAAATGTGCTACAAGAAAATGAGACAATATGTGAGAATAAAAAGACTAATCATAGGTCCTTGAGACCCTTCATACTCTTGACTGTTAAATTCAACGCGCTAACAAGAAAGCCACACAACGTCATACTTATGTTAAGAAAAATGCCCATCAATTCGAAAACAACTTTCTATCGAGAATGCATTTTGACATTTTATTTAACAGCACAGTTATTACAATGATGTTACGGTGAAACCGTACTGAGTATTTTAGATCTGTTAATTAACAGCAGTAACGGTGAACAAAATCGTATCACCTCCTACGCAACATGTCGCTGGGTTCGGTTTGAGCTAGCAATGAGCCTTTTCAATTGAAAATATCTGAAAAACGATGAGGTTTGTTAATTTGGATTGTCACAATTTTTGGACACACTATCGCGTGATATTTCCATAACGTATATGTATATTGAATTAAGGTGATTATTGAATCAATAATTTGCTCTAGCGATTTTGATATATTCATTCACTTCTGTGTAATGTGTACGGCTAAACGGTCAATGGTCAATTTACTTCTGGTTTAATTTATACGTCTTAATGGTCTATGTTCTTCAAATGCCAAGTTGAGAATATGAAGACTGTCAAGTGAAGAACGTGTCATCTTCCTTATTCTCCTTCATCGTTTTCTTCTTTTATCGTTATAATAACGTTAACAAATACAATCAGGCATCGTATTTCATTTTGCCACTAACCGAAAGCAAGTAGTGATACCAGTATTTTGTAATTCAAGTGATGAATTGACCTCATCATCAAAATTGGTCAAAATTGTATTGAATGTAATTTGACATTTTATTTAACAACACAGTTGTCATCAATATGATGTTACGGTGAAACCGTATTTTAGATCTTCCACCGTTAATTAACAGCAGTAACGGTGAACAAAATCGTGATCACCTCCTACGCAACATGTCGCTGGCTTCGGTTTTGAGCTAGCAATGAGCCTTTTCAATTGAAAATATCTGAAAAACGATGAGGTTTGTTAATTTGGATTGTCACCATTTTTGGACACACTATCACATGATATTTCCATAACGTATAGGTATATTGAATTAAGGTGATTATGGAATCAATAATTTTCTCTAGCGATTTTGATATATTCATTCACTTCTATGTAAGGTGTACGGCTAAACGGTCAATGGTCAATTTACTTCTGTACGTCTTAATGGTTTATATTCTTCAAATGCCAAGTTGAGAATATGAAGACTGTCAAGTGAAGAACGTGCCATCTTTAATTAACCAAACCTTAAAGACACACGAGTACATTTCCTGGAATATGTACACTATCTTTTTTCCCCAAACAGGGTTGTTTGCATATTTAGAATGCGTACCAGAGTATTCAAATCACACCTTCAAGGTGAAACGACAGATTTTATGACATCCATATTTTAGTGATTGGTAGTGATTTCATTTATAGATTAGCCGCTCAATAGATTTCCTACATTGTATTTGGCTACAGATATGTCTTTAAAGTGGAAACAAGGGTGATTCTTATATGCTTATATTTCACATTTATCATAGGGTGGGTTTCTTATTTGCTCCAATAAGAAATAAGAAATTTCACAATTTTTGAACCAAAGAAGTAATTATCAGTTTAATCATTTCAGGTGCGAATATTTTGATAGAATGCTACTGTAAATCAGTGCAAAAAACAGGATTTCCCATTTTAGCGACACCTGTTATGTGGAATCTCTCGTTGCAACTTTAAAGGTGCTTGTTACGATTTATGTCTATTGTGTTCTCTACTTGATATACAGCCTGTCTAAAAAAAATGGTACAATCAAGAACCGATTTTTTTTTTCAATATTATATCTCAACATAAGTAAGTCGTTTTGTACATCACATTAAAGAGAAAAGACCAGGCTTTCCAGGATTTTTTGTTTCATCTTATTTCCTTGTTTCAATCGAGAGATAAATCTAGTTTACTGCGGAACACAAAAATCAAGTTTGTGCCACTTTCTGGTTGAGTGAAAACGGTGAAAGAATTAGTTAAACATAAGTTATTGACATTTGAACAGATATGAAATTCTTTAAAAAGGAATTCACTTCATAAAGAAACTATAAACGATACGAAAACAGTTACGTAATTGTGGAAGTTATGATCAGTAAGTTCTGGCTTTAAGATAAAGTGAATAATATTCGACATACTGTTGTTTGTTAGAAGAGAACCATGAGCGTACAGCAACCTGGAAGGGAGAGTTGTTATGGTCTTGAAGTATCATGAAATGCAAATTCCTACCAACACCTTGATACTTTGCTTCCAAATTCAAATTGCTATTGACTTCAACAATAAGTAATTTATGCACAAAGATAGTGCATTATTTTTAAACCATTTCTTTTGATTTGGAGTGTTTATTTTGGTTGCAATTACATTCCTTCTGGCATGATTTTAACAGATACCAATTTTGTAATAAATTCAAAGCTCCATTTCATTGACGTGCAATAAATATTTGTATTGTTTATTTTTTATGAAAAGCAGAAGATATTTATCATTGAACTGATTATGTTGACTCTTAAAACTTGTGTTGATATAACTAGACCTCCTTTGTTTACTTTAATATGTGTTTTGTTTCTTTTGTGAAGTTGTAATCTTTTGTAAGCTTCATGACAGCATGATATAACTGCGCGAAACAACTCTGCCCATGCATAAGAGTGGCACAAAATCGATTTTGGTGTATCGCACTAAATGGATTATATCTCTGGATTAACAAAAGCAAATAAGATGAAACAAACACCATTGGAAAGCCTGTTCTTTGTTCTTAAGAATGACTTAGTTTGAAATATCATATTTAACCGATTTTTTTTCTGATTGTACCACTTTTTTGAGACAGGCTGTAAGAGCCTGGCAATTGCACATTCGATAGAAGCATGATGGTAGAAGCAATAATGCATACTGTAAAGTCCTATTCAATGTTGTGCTAATATTGATAGTTAACCATTAAAACGGCAGTTTTTTTTGTTTATATCTTGGGAATGAAATGGATTTGAGGGCTCAAATTTCAGGACGCCAATGAGAAAAATACGGCCTTTCATCTGATATCAAAATCGATACTACTTCCGCGTAATCAATGTGCCCCAAAGACGATCGGAACACGCACCTTTAAGTGAATAAGCCCAAAACACCGTCCTTATATAATAAAAATGAATTTGTATTTTCTGTCATGCACAACAGCAAATGCAAGTGCACTTCTTTGTAGTGCCAATTAGGGCATAAAAAGGTCAAAACTTGGTTTTGATTTTCTTTTCCACTGTTTGTTCAACAAACAAAAAAATCTCCTATTGTCCCTTTAAATAATACAGATTATGAGCATGTAAAATTTTCGCAATTTTCAAAATTTGCAACGGGTTCATCGGATTCCTTATAGCTGGTCAGATTTTCCATGTTTGTCTTAAATAAATAGAGAAATGACGGACGAATGTTAGTTTTGTAACGGCTTCTGTAAAAATACACGCATTTCTATCATATTAAACAGCTCGTTCTGACGTTTCAGCGCCACATACTAAATAATGAGGTATAAGTAGATAGAGAGACTTTACTAATAATATATCGTGTCTAGCGTAGCTAATATTTCATAGGGAATATGCCTTATTTAGGCGTCAAGGGAGGGCTGAGTTGTTGGCGCGAACCTATTTTCTCTTGTCTAATGCGTATAGTCTTTCTTAAGTTGGCGCACACTGATAATATGATATTGAATTTCACAAGTACTTCTGATAAACCGTGTACGAGTTAGTTATAGCAATTATGGTTTATCTCTAAAACTCAAATCCAAATAGTCACATGCGTTCTAGCCGAATAAGGTTTTGAGGAAACAGGAATAAGTGAATCATTATAGGGTTCTATTCCTGGGGAAACCAATTGTATTCTAAGGTGGATATCATGCTCGTAAAAAACACATTATTAGCCTGGGCCGTTTTCAAGGTCATGGTAGCAAAGTCATCGGATATTCAAAATTGGCGTATGTTTTTCAGTTGTTTAAGCCTAAGAAATACCCAAGTCCAAAATCAATAAATCGATCAGTATCGATATTTGTTATCAATATTTACTTGGAGAATCTGTCACATGATTTTTATTTCCAATATACATACACCTTAGTCTTAGTACCACATCTTTTATGGTTTGTCTTTTATTTTATTTTGAAAACTTATTATCTCAAAGTACCAATTATGGACTTAAAAGTGGTTTTACACTCAATCTTAATTTACGCGTGGGTAGATGGTTTTCTTTGCGATGCCTTCGTCAACTTCCGTGCGAACCTGTGTTTCAGAACGAGATAATTAAAAGGTGCGTATTACAACAGTCTTTAGAACACCCTGACTTAACTGGAAATAGTATCAATTTTAATATCAAATGAAAGGCTATATTTTTCTCATTGTCGTCCTGAAATTACAGCCTTCAAAACCATTTCTTTACCAAGATAGAGACCAAAAACTGCCGTAATGGTTAACCATAGGAAATTGCAATATGCAACATCCCTTCTACCATCGAAACCGCGGGATTGTTTCCCACAATACTTGGTGGTGAGTGTATGCGAGTGCTAGGCTCTTGTATCAAGCAGAGAATACGATAGACAAAATCATAACAAACACCTTAAAGCATCGGCGTTAGTTGTATGGAATGTTACATGGAACTTTAAGACCATTTTGGACTTTCTTTTTTTCTCTCTCTTTTTAGAGAGTCACTGTGTGATTAAAAATATTTCAAAAACAACAACGAAAATCCTTTTAAGGAAAAAGCATGATCGTGGATGTATCATGGGGCTGTGTTGTATAATACAGATATACCATGTATTAGGTGTCATGATTCAATCCGTATGATTAAATTCATATAAGCTCTTGTCTTTCTTAACAAGTCAAAGCCAGAAACAGGTGCATTTCCATCTCATTATAATTTCTGCAATTTGATCACCGATCAAAATTGTGCTTAAAAAGAATCGAAATAGGAATTTCAATCACGTCGCCATTCTAGAAGGCTATACGCACATGTATGTGATTTTCAGTTTGTCGAACATACAGAACACGAAACACAGATTGTATATTTTTAGTATATTCAGCTTTTTGAGCCGTGTTCATATAATATATTTACTTGAGTAACAGATACTGTCAGCCCATTTTTATTGACATGCATTTCAATGATAGCTAGAGCAAATAGAGCTTGTTTCCCCACCTGTTGCACTGTACATCAGTTCTACTTGACCATGGGACCCCACACGCATTGATACGTGCTAGGACCAAAAAGTGCTTAGAGTGGTTGAAATCGTGTCAGCAATCGAAAAACTCAAAATATCTGATTTCTACGTGGTGCTCACACGTTTGTAAGAGTACAGATTCCGGCCCAGTTCTCCGATTATTTTTGATGGGCATTGACGGTTAGTTGTGCTCATAGGCCATATGTTAAACATTGGGCCGCCAGTGCACCTATGCTAAAATGCCATCCACAGTGCGCAGGAGCTACTCGCCTGATAGGATCTCACACACCTGACACCCCTCCTTGGGATTCCTTCCAGCATTCTTTTTGGTGAGAACACCGCTTTGTTTCATTACACCACACCCTCATCTCCCTTTTTCGGCCGTGAAAAACAGAAACCCATGGAAGCAAACGGCGTAAATTGCCTACAAAGGTTAACAGAATGTGTGTCTACATCCTATAATGAGAATCAGTGATAGAAGATTTTTTAAATTTACATGAGACTCCTTGCATATTGGACGAGGGTGGGTGATATTGATATGGGGTTTGTTGCCAGTACAAAACATATTATTGCGGCCATGGTACACAAGTTTCTGTTAGGAATCGGTTACTGGAAATGATGCATTCAGAATACAAATGGTTGTTAGGATTGATTGAATTGAACGATTATGCCATTATGCCGGGATGTCAAATCGGTTTTGCGCTAATCTCTAAAGTTACAAGGTACAAGTCACATGAATAAGGGGTTGATATGGAAAAGTGTTTCAGGGGAGAGTTACTGATGGACCCGAAATCGGACGTCGCATTGTGTACGCCCAACGGAGTCTAGCTATTAAGCAAGTGTGAAGCAATTTGAAAATTGCCGACACCCTATTGCTTGCTTCGGGTCCTTTCAAATATAAACAAACGGTTACATTTCCACTTGCTAACTCTAGAATAATATAGAACAGTCAGCAGTGTTAAGTGTTTGTAAAAATCGAACAAAAAGGAGAATGGGCAGAGTCTGTGGGTTGAAAGTTTAGCAATCCTGGTTTTAGGTGGCTTTATTATTTCACCTTATAGCTGCCATAGAAGATTCGGGGTCAGGTTCGGGTTCCTAAATTCTGGCTCTAACCCTAACCCGAATACTGCATATGGCAGTTTAAGATGAAATAAAAACAAAAAACCTAAAGCACAGGATGGCCCGAAAGTTTCTGGCCAAGGTGAAAAAATTGCAACCTTAACCATGATATTTAGCGCTCGGGTTCCATGACACTATTAGCTGTTCTCAAATCGGCCTCAAAAGCACACAAACCACCTATTAACTCTACCAAAATGCACACACAACGTCAATATTGTAGTTGCAAATGCGCCAAAAGGCAACATTGTCAGCGCCCTACATACTACATTGCACAAGGAAAGGGCTAGGAATCCAGTCTATAACATCCTTGTGTAGGTAAATCCTGGACGTCAGCAATTGCAATACATTTGCCTGGAATGCTGACCACCACAAGGTAAGAATGCCGAACAAGTGCAACAAATGAAGCGCTATGACCAGGAGATTTCGAAATATATATTTTGTAGAATTAAAGAGAGTCATCTAGAACTAAGAGATAGTCACCTAAAAAGTTCAATTCCAAAAGGTAGAGATGAATTGGATTTTCCGTTTCCATGAGTAAAACATTTTGCACAGTATAATAGTGCCAAGGATTACCGTGTATAACAAAGTTGTGATTGTCTATATGAAGGACTTCGATTGAGCTTAGTATTTCACACCAATGATTAGTCTATGGACAAGCGTTATTACATGCAAAAAACACGATTTATTTGAAAATTAGTGCGCCCTCATCGGGAAATCTCTGGTTCGCCTTTAACAGCAATGTTGGTAAACATGTTAGCGGCCTGTATATTGAAATAGGTCGCCTGACTGTTACACAATGGGCAATGATATTCTGTTAGAGTTTTTTAATATATGGGCCGAACGATTCGCAGGATGGATTCGCGCTATTAGGTGTTAACTGAGTCTATTACTGGATTCGTGAAAGTTAAAAGACCACAACAAAAAAAACATTGGTTTGTCGCAATACGACTAACGTTCTCGTTATCTATGTATCTTGCCGTGCATTTGGTTTGCAAATGTTTAGAGGAAAATGAATGGAAATAGTTTTATTTGCAAAAATATTGCGGAATTGAACTATGGCTCAAACTGTGCTATTAAGGGGAAAAGGACACAAATCATATTAATCTCGAAATATTCAAATCACATGAAGCATACAATCAAATGCAGCTGCTATTACTGCGCTCCAAATCATCAATCGGGATGCAAGTTATATCCCACTACCTCGGCATAAAATCAAACCTTAACCCTTTCAGCCTTGTAGATTGTATAAGTTTAAACAAATATCAGAGTTTTCTGTTTGTCTTGAGATGTCTTCCTACTTGCATCATTTAGAATGCCATCTCAAAAACCACTGACCTAAGACTAGGCTGGTTTGTGGAATCATTTGAAACATGACAATAGAAAAATTCTAATTTTTTTAAAGCTTGAGGCAACTTTAATCGCCTGCAGAGTTTAACGGGCTAACATTGCTATAAAATATTCATCGCATCTAGCGACACTGTTTTCATAATAGTCTCATACGTAAGGACTAATCACCCAGAAACAAAACATTCTATTCACGGGGCATTAACAATAAAGAGATTTAACCATACTAATTTTGACTGACATCATTTCCAGGCATTAAGAATGCTAATTGGAAATCGCAGTCACATCACTCATGCATAAATGCATGGTGTAGCAAATTAGAAATAATTGACAAATTACATTGGCTTGTCGATCTATTACTTCTCCTTCCCTGAAGCATATCTCTGGTAAAATTATATTTATTTCAAACAAAGAACGATGGCAAAGAATTATTTTATAATAAACCACGGGTATATCGTCCAGTGATAGATACGACTTTTCAGTAATGCCAAAGCGGACGGTGTTGCCATCTTGGGTTGTTTTGTTGTGCAATACTGATTTTAATGCAGGGTGGACCAAAATCATTCCTTCTGAGTTATCAAGGTACCACAGTCCCTTGTTTTTAATACGTAAACTTCTCAGTTCTTGAAACTTTCTCACGTTGCTGTCGATTGTTTTTCCGTCAGAGGAATATCTTAAACCAGGAGGAATCATAACTTTTCATCGGAATGCCTCAAAGAATGCCAATGTTGAACAATGCCAAGTTACGCCATGTCGGGCGTGTTGTTGTTTCGACTTAATGTACATGGACAGTGAAACAGGAAAATCTCGCTTTTGAATTCAACCATGCATCGTATAAACTGCAACAAAGGTGGTATAGTCCAAATGTTTCACCTTGCTTTTGAGCCCCAAATTTCAGATCAAATTGAAAGTGAATAGCTATGGATTGTTTTTGTAATCCCAAACTGACTTAAATTTTGGAAGCCGATTGTTGGATTACAATTTTTTCCATTCAGTGAAGAATGCAAATTTGATATTGTGTTAATCTGTTAACTACTGTAATGCAGAGGCTGTTTATGCAGCAACCTATTATAATTATAATGAAAGTAACTAAAGCATGCATATTTCTCAGCAGGCTCAGTACCTGAAAATGCAAGAGTATTTAATATTACTTATGTTATTTCGTAAGCTATATCTACTGCATCACCTACCCATTCTCTTATGACTACGAATTGCACTATTATCTAATTATGTTGAGTCACTGCAAAAACAGGGCTTAGAAATTAAACACTTTTCTAAACACTATTTTGCACCATGTTTCTAAACATTTTGAAATGTCTCTTTAATATTTAAGCACCTTATATCTAAACATGTTTAAAATCTAAACATACTTAGGGATTTGACATTAGGTGTTTATACATTTGATGCCAAGTGTATAGGAATTAAACATGTCAAATCTCTAAACACTGATTTGCACCACGTTTCTAAACACTGTTTTTGCAGTGTATACATGATTAAAGGTCCCAGGAAATGAGATGATAAACCTACTCCAAATCTTTACGGGGCTTTCCATTCCAATAAACAGGGCCACAAAAAAGAATACGCTACCAGTGACATCATTAGTGAACTATTGATTTTCAGTCAGTGCCATGAATAGATTCACACCAGTCACGTGGAATTTTCTATTACTCTCTGAAAAATCAATAGTTTCACTAATGATGTCATCACCTAAGTCCCTCCTTGTAGACTTGACACAAACCACATCAATTCTATTTGCATTTCCTGGGACCTTTAACGGTGTATGTTCCTACGGCGGTCCGGTAAGTATTTTCCACTGTGTAGTCTGTGTCACAGACTGCGAAAGATAATATCTAAATTGGTACTGCACGAGAGATTAACGTTATCAGTCCGTCATAGCGAATTGTGTGCAAATTAAACTAAATCTCAAATATCTCTTAAAAACGAAGGGGTTCTATGGAGATATTTGCATCAGAGGGTCCGTTACTATGTTTTTTTTTTTTGAATATGTATCGTAATTGGGTTTGAACCTGTAGAACCTAGCGAGAAAATTGAACGTTTTTGTCGGGTACTTCGGTGCTCGCAGACACGGAAAAGTGAACACGCAATCGCTACGGTCGCATCCATTTTTCCCACAATGCCTTTCGATATTTTTCCATAGAATTTTCAAACACTGGTTTCAATTTACGCCACCGTTTTGTTTTTTGTTTTTGTTTTTTTTTTTCAATTTTAGAAACAAGATTACGTACTTACCGGAACACTGTAATATGGTCCTATTGTATGACATTAGGGAAGTTTAATTTCATACCCGAAGCGTGTACCTTTACGGGTTTTCGGGAAATTCTTGTGTTAGCTTCATGGCATCTGTTCTCTACTTAAAGCAATAGTATAGTGGCACATTTTGAAGAGCGCCCCAATTTTCCAAATATTTGGAGATTTTTGCACAGTTATATTGGTAATTGGCTAGCAAACTATGCCTGTGAATGGTGGAGCTCGAAATTCTCTATGTGTCGCAAAAGAAGGAATTTTGTAATTAGAAGAATCTCAGATAAATAATTCATCGACTGCTGGAAACGTCCTTCTAATGTGAAATAACCGAGCAATTGTGACATGTACGTGTCTACGCTCATCCATTAGTTGTTCCGTCGGTTCAGGGAAGTCAAGTTAGAGGTCATTTTCGTTAGGTGGCACTATGTTATCATGGACGGACAAAAATGTGGCGTTTCCAGCTCCGCCGTTAAATTACAATTGGGATCCAGATTCTAATTACAAAATCGCTTCTTTTAAGACCAATGCCCATTTTGGGGCATTGTCGTTCGCAGGTATAGTTTATTAGACAGTTATCAACACAACTGTGCAAAAAAATCTCAAATTTTGAAAATTGAGGCCCTCTTCAATAAATGTGCAATTATTGTTTTAATAAAGAAAACTTATACGCAACTCTCTTGCAACTTTCAGGCGCAGGAATGCTGTATGTAGTTTTTATACTAGTGCCAATAACATGGGTAACCATTAAACTATATAGGTTTTTCGCTCTATCTCCAGAAAACTAAACGAATATTTTAGACGAATAATGATGAGAAATAAAGGGGCTTTCTTATCAAAATCGGAACAAGTTCCAGAGGTGGGGCTTACGATCGTAACACACACGTTTTAATGTCTCCGTTCGAAAGGCAAGGTAATTTCCATTGTTCAATTATCCAATTCCAAATGAACTGCAAAGACTGTAATATTCTTATCTAATTTGAATCTATAACTACTATGCGAAATACATTTCAATTTAATGCCTCCACCGAAGGCCTTCTGCATCAGAGACAAACTTCTCATGAATCTATCAAACCGCAATAACAAGTGTCAACTAAACATTCCCCGCGTGTAATCTTCTTGCTTGATTTGATAGATCATCTCCTCAAAGCTTTTAATTTCTAAAGTTTCACTTTGAATGTAACTGCACTGGCTTAAACTATGCGCTGATTTCACGCTACTAAATAAACATCCAAGCCGGTACTGTCTGGAACTGATAACCGCGTTTCAAAGTAGATAGTGCAGTGGGCTTAAAGTAAAGGTGATTGTCCCGTAAGGGGATGAAAAGGTATTTTCCGACTTCATATCCAAGCAATCTATTGTAAGATAATGTGTTTTGGAATACTGTTCCCCCTAGGTGTAATCGTTTCGTCCGTTGATAAGAACACTTAGGTACAATGTTGAGTCGAGTTACA
>JAMKCH010037994.1:0-14305 GCA_023653785.1 Ophioderma brevispina | reverse complement strand
GGATATTGGATATTGGACTGCAGGCAAGTGAAATCCAGCAACTCATGAAGGATAAAGGCAACCTGGTACCAATTTCTCTCACCCGCTTCGCGTTTCCGACGTTCCGTTTACGGACGACAGAATATGATGATGAAATTCAACTATTTCTTAAAATAGCATAGTGTCATCTTATTAAAGAAGATTTTGGTCTTTCCAAAAATCATTGCAGCATGTATGATCACCTCACTTATATTTTTTTTAAAGTACATCTACAAACACGCCTCTCGCATATCAATAATCAGCATTAGCCGCAGTGGCGTAACGGGCCTGCCCGCTCCGAGGGGGCAAATTTCCCAGTCTTGGGAAATTTTCCCTCTCAGGGGGGTCAAAAGGCCAATTTTTCCCGGTCAGAGGGCTAAAAAACGGCTGATTTAGCATGATTTTTGCAATTTTTTTCCCAGCCAAAGTCGTCAGGGGCCGCCTAAACCTTTTTTTCAGTTTTACCTATGCACTATACTCACTCCCGGTCTCACGTGATGTTGAGAAGCTACATTTACTGGTATTAATTTAACCTTCTGGAATTAAAACTAACCACAATCCACAATTATTGTTAAAATGACACTAAAACATGCGGATTCAAAACCTTTGGTGACAGGCTTTTTGTTTCTCGTTCAGAGTTTGAAACTCTCTCGAGTTGTACATTCAGCAACACTATTATCACTATATCACATGTTTTAAAGGTTTATAAGGCGTATGAAAGTCGATGTTATGTTTCCCGTAACCCGCCCGCGTTATGATTTTCTGCCCGCGTTTGAGATGCTGAAACCCCTAAAAAGTTCATTATTTTGTATTTTAAAGAAAATATCACTGTTTATTCTTGTGATCACATCTTGTGAATGTGATTTTAGTAGATTTTAAACCAAAGAACAGTTGCAAAATCATTTCTAAATGTAGGGTGGTGTTTGGACACAATATTGTGGGTGTTAAAGGTTGGTGAAATGGCCGTTACTGCAAAATTACGAACAATGAATAATGAAATAGTTGCCTCATTATGATTTTAAAAAAATGTTACGGGAAACATAAGATTGACATTGGCCTAAAATGACTAAATAAAACCTGCCAAAGGAAACCGGTAAATGCCCGTAAATTTAACTATACTACCGAAAATCTTTTGGCTGAAAATGACAGGAAAGGGTTGGAAATGAGTGACCAGTGACTAGTATCATGGAGAATGATATCCGGAATACAGAACCGTTTAAATATTTTCGACAGTGCCTTTCGTTACCGAAGGATTGAATTTTTTTTTTGTATCGCTAAAGCAATATACCGGCTTCAAGGCCCAACAATAATGGGCTGAATTCGGTTTAGCTCCATGGTTTTAGATATCGATTTAAAAAATAATTAGCCCTGGAGCTAGCACACATTTGTAACACATCTCAAGTACAAAAGGTTTGAGTGATTAAATATGTTGACAGACTGACTGGAACCCCTGAAACGTGATTCTTAAGTGCCGCAAGTGGTGTCTTAAGGAGAGGGGGCCAAAACAAAGTTTGTACAGGGGTCAAATTTGTTAATTGATCCAATCATGTTGAAAAGCACATCATGTTATGTCTCTAACCATAAGGATTCAGAAAAGGTATAGTTTGTAATATGTACAGCCTAAAGTTTCAGAGTTATAGGCTAAAAGCAGCAAAAATCAATAATAAGGGTCAATTTAAGTTGTACAGGGGTCAAATTTTAAAATTGCTCCGATTTGGATAAAAAATGGTGCAAATTATTGGTGGAGTTGCTAGGATAAAATACGGATAGTTTTGACTGTCTTACATGCTTCGTTTCCGATTGTAGGGGACAGAAGGTCAATGTCCATTTGCATTCAATGGGGCTTGATCCTGTTACCCCCTACTTTCTTAAGCAAGAGTTGAGACAACTCAAAAATTTATTACCTTAATTTATCCTATGAGCTCCACCAATAATTGCACCATTTTTGATTTCCAAATCGAGTAATTTAAAATTGACTCCTGTACAACTGACAATTGACCTTTTTATTGTTTTTGCGGTTTTAGCCGCTTAACTTGAATTGAGAGTACTGATTACAAACTTACATTTTCTGAATTCCTATGGATTTAGCACATAACATGGTGTGCTTTTCAACAGTGATTGGATAAATTTCAAATTTGCCCCTGTACAAACTTGGTTTGGCCCCCGCTCCTTAAGACACTTGCGGCATTAGAATCACGTTTCAGGGGTGGTTCCTGTCAGTCTGTCAACAACATATTTAATCACTCAAACCTTTTGTACTTAGATGTGTTACAAATGTGTGCTAGCTCTGGGTTAAATGGTTGGTATCTATGCGGGTATACTTCTTTCATTCAATTGTGTACGGGTCGTTTCAAGGATTTCAAGATTTTGGAAAGCACGGTATGCAGAATCATGACGCACATTTAAGGAATCATTTTGTACTTTACACTAAGGGTTGTTTACAATCATGGGTACCTCTTGGCTGAAAAACTACAATGTCAACCATAAAAACAATGTCTGTACTTTCTCATAATTGGTACTATGCCAACTTAAAAGACCACCAAAAGCACTACCTGACAGCTTCAAAAGAAACCATTGAATGCTTGATGACTAACAAAATATGGTACATATACATGGAAATTGCTTAAATCCACTGTCTCAGTTGAAGTAGGTTGATATCTGAGTAGAATTAGCAATGTCATAAAGAACTTTGGGACAAACATCCAAAAATGTCCTCTCCCTATTTAGGCTAATAAAGCTTAAAACTAAATTGACAGGGGGAGATAAAAGGTGATGGGAATTCTCTATAAAAACACTTGTTTATGTTCTATACATTTGTAGTAAACACTGGTGGCTACCCCTTAAGTTTTCCTGTATCAAATGATCAAATGTTAGAAGTCAGTGTTCCGTCAAAAATCTGTCCTTCCGACCAAACGCAAAGTTTCATAACCATAATTTTTTTACTGAAGACCTGACACCTCCAAATTTTGGAAAACATTTGAATTAATCTATTAATACAAAAATATTAATATGAAATAATCAAAGCACTTTGTTTTCACCCCAAATGTAGAAAGAAATGAATGAAGTGCTCCGTCAAAATAATTGTCCTCTCCGAAAAAGGTAAATTTGATTCAAATATAAAACAAGTATTGAAAACAAACTGTGCGGGTCGCGGTATGATTTTTAAGAAGGTGACGGACAACATGAAAAAGGACATAAATAGCACTTGGTTTTCTAATTGGAGTTGCACCTTTCTGGTTAAACCATGTTATAAAGAAATATAAATGATATAATATCAGATTAATGGAGATGTTGTGATGTGTATGCCATTGTAAAAGGTGGAAGATTGCAATTTGCAAAATAAGTGGCAAGAAAACATTTTTATTTACAGAGGTTACTCTTAATTTAACAAAACAATTTTGGTGGAGAATATGAAAAGAATTAATGCATAAATGTTTTTCGCGCGTTAAAAAATGAAATGGCTGAAATCAATGTGTGGGAGGTTCAAATCGCCAAATAGGTTTTATCAATGTTGATACGATCTAGTTTAACAAACCTGGCTTTTCAATAACAAATGGTATTTAAAAAAATGGTTTTTCTTTTTCGAACCGATAAATAACTTGAACCAAAAGCGTTTTGATGGAAAGCCAAGTGAAGAAAAATAATTTTCAACCGATAAAACCTGTTTTTTTTTTTTTTCAAAACAAAAAGGATTCATGAATATAATTTTATAGTTGGCCCATACACTATTTATCAAAAACTACCTTTTGGATCGATAAACCTGTTTTTTGTTGCGATTGGCAGGGTGGGTTGATAACCTGGCTTTTCCAATAAGCAAGCCTGGATTTGCAATTTAAAAACAAATAATTTAAAAAATTTTTTGAGGTTCTCGGACGAGAAACCAAGTTTTTTTTAAAGAAAATTCCAAACCTGAAAAATAAATCAACATACCAATCCAAAAAGGAGTGAAGACGTTGAGCTCAGCGAATTCCTTTCTCGCTGCCAAAGACAGCGAAATTTGCAATAAGATTTTTTGCAATCTGCATTCACATTTTATTTACACAACGGCTGAAAATACAAGGCGAAATCGTATTTACGCGATGCGTAAACTATGGCCCCGCCGAATGTCGCGATGCAACTAACAGTGATAAAATGCCAACTACAACCACACACACCCCTCCCCAACACCAGCAACACTCCACCCCTCACAACACCCGCCAACACCCACCCCCTCCCCAACCCCAATACAACTCCCACCAACACTATGCAAAACCTAACCCAGAAACACCCGACCCCACTTAACACCCCTCAACACCCCAACCCCACACCCCATACCATGTAGCACCCCAACTTTCCCCAACACCCCGCAAAACCCGACATTCCCCTCCCCAACCAAACCGCAACACTCTACCCCCTCCCCAACACCCCGCAAAAACCTTCACCCCTCCCCAAAACCATGCAACACCCCACGCCATCCCCCAACACCCGCAACACACACCCCATCCATACACCGGCAAACATAACACCACCTCCCCAACACCCTGCAACACAACACCCTGCAAACCACAACACCCCTCCCCAATTCCCCGCCAATACCCCACCCCTCTCTATGGCATAATAGTCTTCATGTAGCGAAGCATGTGCCTATCCGGTGTACCTTTAGAAGATACAGCAATTACGCATATTTAATTAGTTCATTTGCATAATCTAAGCCGTTGTTCAAATAATTGAAGGTCCATGGACATGTTTAAACATACATTATAATACCACCCAAAAAATGCGTTTATTCATAGTATGTATTGGTATCAATGTAAAATCTGCATGAAGTAGTATTTGAGAAAACGTATATTTGATAAAAAAATTGGGCATAATATCATGTGTTTTGGACAAGCTTTTACAGGAAATTCCAAAATGAAATTGATTATCGCGCTGGCAAGCGTGACCCCAGAAGTGACGTCCGAGTAAACCAAATTACGCGGTAAGCGATACGCGTCATGATCGTCATCGTGAACGGACGTGCTGGTGGCCCAGTTTCTTGCATAGTACACAGTTGACTTCTAGATGATATGCGTCGTACGTGTTGTATCAGAATGGCCTAATTTTCTTGATTGATGCCTTAAAATAAGATGATAATGTGCGTATTGTCGGACGGCTGAACCAGCGGTGACCGTACCGACAAGGAGAATCAGAAGAACAGAATAGCTTTATTCAAGTTCCAGAAAAAGAACCGACAAGGAGAGATATCGGGAGTGTGCGGTGCGGTTAGCCCACGTGTGAGCTTTGTTTACAACTTGTTACTCTGACGTCATAACGGGGTCAAATCCACTCCAGCATCTTGATACGCGGTCGCGAAAACAGGAGAAGGCCCTGCAGTTTTGGGTAATGTATCTTGAAATTTAAACACTTTCCGATGTTCCTTTTAAATAATCTGTGTTTTGCGATATGATCAGGATACTGTTGAGGTACGAAAAATGTAAGAAATAGGAAATGTTCTACTACAGCCATGGTCCATGGACCTTTAAAGTACCCGTCCAAAAAGATGTCCCCCATGAAAGGCTTTCATGCAGCGCAGGAATTTATTTGAGTATCCGATGTACCGTTTCAAAAAGATAGCCAATATGCTGATTTTTGCATATTAATTTTAGCTCTTTGCATACTTCAATTTGCCCGAAATACGCCCAAATATATCCAGTTCGAGAACTCTTCAACCCACTTCCTTCCACCAAGTTTCATCATTATACGCCGTACGGAACTCCAAGAAAAAACTTGCACAAGGCCTCAGTTCAGGAAAATTCACGTAAATTAGGCATATTTTACGGCTACAATCTATCAGGTCGAGAACTAATCAACCGCTTCTTTCCACCAAGTTAAATCAATTTCGGCCCTTACGGGAACTCCAGATTAAATTGTATACAAGGTGGTTAAAATTTTTAGCGGAAGAACGGACGAACGGATAACGGGACGGACGAACAGGACGTAATCATTTTATAGTCCGTTCCGAACTCGTGAGATTGTGACAATAATGGACTCTAATGGGTTTAAGCAAATGTCACTTCATTCAAAATGTTGGGCCCGTCTTTTTTTGGGGGGGGTCCACACTGTGGAAGCGGGGGTGTTTACTTATTCACAATTACAAACCAAAAAGAACAATTTTTAATGTTACACCATGACGTACCATGGTTACTCGGCATTTTAAATAGCTTTAAATTTAATATGCTACGGTATTAAACAGTTGTTATACGATTATCATCAATTTTCACTAATGCGAAATACTCGAATCCGGAATCTGCCGTCTTGGTCTGAATCCTTGAATGATTTGAGATAATGAATTTAAATGATTACACAGGCCAGGAATATAAACATAAACTTGTCAGTGCCTCTTTCCATAGTAAAAAACATACCACACAAAATATTATATGGCTATTACTCACATAGTATACCAGAAAAGGTTGTTTATACACACCCAGAATAATTAAAAGGGGTTTTCTCAAATTATTAGATCCAAACAAATATAAACTAGCTCAAAATAAACAGCGCAAATCAAGTAAAATATATTCAAGTAGGTACTCGACTCAAGTTAAATAGTTGGTACAATTTAGAACTTCAAAATACTGCTAGCCCATATTATAATGCACATAACTCATGCTGCTAGCTGTTAGATTTGCTTTTCCAGTGCTGAGCCTGATATGGGACTCTATAAGCTACCTTGACCATCGCATGCCAGGGTCTGTAAGACGTATGCTTCCGACTGCGCAGCCCTCTGTAAGGTGATTAATAACAACCCATTAACATGTAAGGCAGATAGATATGATAATAGTAATGGACTTGGATCTTGGAAGCAAGTTCTACACATGTTTTCCATAGGGCAAGGTGTTGACTCAGCATATGACATCCTTGAAAAACACATGACTTCACCCAGTTGTTCTGCAAATAATTTTGAATTGGCCACAGTTAGCTATGTTTTATGCATGGATTCTACATGCAGTGTAAATGTGTGAAAAGCACAGTCTCCAGCTGAGTGAGAGTATATTTTACATTTTCCTGAAACATTCGCCGTGACTTTGGAATTTTTGTCCTTGAACTTCATTTACATCACATCTCATATTAATACAGCAAATTTTCAGGAACATATGCAATCATTATAACACACAGAATATAAAAACACTTTCATTACAAATAGACTCCTTTCCAGTTTTGAGAACGGGGTTTCTAGAGCCGGGTCGCTAATGCGACACGGCAAAAGGCGACACGGCAAAAAAAATGTTCACAAAGACATGAACGCCTCAAAAAATTTTGGAATCTTACTTTTGACTTGCCTACCAATGCAAAAACATCAATACTGAAATAATCGTTGCAACTTGCATTTTCACCCCCATATGGGACAGACCGAGGTACTCTGATGTAAAACAACCCATAACGAGGGTTTATATGCCATTCGCGAACTTGTATGTGAAACATCAAATTCTTTTGTTCGGTTTCTCCATGAACCCCCCCCCCCAACAAAAAAACCAAACAAACCAAAATTTCCACAGACCGATTTTCATTATTGAATTATATCATAATTAACAAAAATACAAAGTTATTATTTTTTTTAAGTAAAATATTTTTCCTACTAAAGGGAAAACCGTGGATAAATGTCATGGACGAAAATCAGGCAAAATTTTACGGTTGTTGTTTGTGTTCGCCTGCCCTAAGGCAGGAAGGGACACATAGGGATCACTTGTTCACTGAGTCTGTTGTTTGTTGATGTCTGTTGTGAGGGAAAAGGGTAAAATTTGCCCGAAATATTCCTCATACTTTGAGGATTTTAAACCAAACTTGGATCACAGGTGCAACCATGGCCTCCCCCATTTGTTGATGAGGTCAAAGGTGACATGCCAAGGTCAAAGGTCATGTGAGGTTCAGTTTTGTAAACTGGCTGAAAATGTAAAATAGACTAATTTGAAAAAAGTTGAAGTTCAATTGGACCCAAACTTGAATCTAGGTGCAACATGGGGGAGTCCTCATTTGTTGATGAGGTCAAAGGTTCACTACAAAGGTCAACGGTCATGTGAGGTCAAGTTGTATGATGTAAAATTGACCTGATTGAAAAGTTGAAGTTCAATTGGAACCAAACTTGGAATCAGGTGCAACATTGGGTCCCTAATTGTGTGAGTCAAGGTCACATACCAAGGTCAAAGGTCATGTCTTGAGGTCACGTTGTTAGATAGGCTGTGAAAATGTTTAAAATTAGTTTCAATTGGAACCAAACTTGGTTTATGGAGATTACATGAGGCCCAAGGTACATATCAAGGTCAAAAAGTAAGTTAAGGCCAGCATTCACTAACCGCGACGGCAGGCCGACGACAAGCGGTCCGGGACAGATTGTATTTTTGGGGGGAGGGGGGGGGTTTGGGGTTGAGGTCGGAAATGTGTGGTCACCATTCTTGCCGATTGTATTTAGAAGACGATACTTATGCATATACATTCAAAACACAAGTTGTTAAAAAAAAAAATCCCTTGGGAATTAAAGACACAATCAGTCATTTTTTCCAAATTCATGCCCATTTTGACTCTAAATAGCTAGTGTTAAATCACTCAACATTATACTACTTCTCTTTGTGCACTTCAAGGGTCTGAACATGCAATTTACGGCATGTTATGACCTTAAAAAGTCAGATCCCGACTATTAGTAAACAAAGCATTTTAAAAAATTAAAATTTCTTTAAAAAAAGGTCGTGTTACGTTTAGCCAGTTAAGGGGTATTTAACTACAACCAATTTCCATAAACAGTGCCCAAACAAATGGACATTGATGACAATTAGGGGGGAAGGGCACGATTTGTTTACTATGGTGAAGAAATAGCTTGATAGTGGCTTTAATGACCACACGCATTTGTTCACAAAACATAAGCAGAGTCATGTCATAAAAAAACAAACAAAAAACACCGTAAGGGTTATCTCAATAATGCACAGAAAGACACGACAGTATTTTTTATTTTATTACATCTTTATTTGATTCGACTATTCCCAATACTGAACGGCAAAGTCCTCGTTAGATATAAATTACTGTTGAGTGTTACAAGCGTTTGAAATGGTATTTCTCCTTTTGGTATAGGATGTACTGTCTCGTGTTTACAATTATACTTATAAAATGATAAATAAGCAATAACAATAGTGAGATTAATAATAGATATAAATCCATACTGACATCATTATCCCGCAAACTCTCAAAATTATGAAATATTCGTATTACAACAAGTGATTTTTGTTCAGACACGTTACGGAATGGTATGCTAGTTTTTCCAAATGAAAATGGCTATACTTTCTGAATGTAAAAAAGATGGTGAACTCCACCCGCCGTTGCAAGGAGTTAAATTAGGGACAACGCATTTTTAGTGGAACACCACAAAAAACACAGTTCGGAAGAACAATTCACATTGGAGTGAAATTTAAACACACTCCGAAAAAGGGGTTGTATTGTTAATTTGTCATGATACCAAAAGTCAACTTGACTCCAATTCTGAGTGTTCCACTCTCGCGTTAGTCCCTCATTTAATCTGAACGAGTTGAAATTCACTCGTGCATTCAGAGAGTAAAAAGTAATAAAGTTTTGTGAAGCAAAACAAGATACACTGTACTCCCGACTTCTTACAGTCTGATCGAGATCTTATAGGCACCATGGAAACTACAGATACGATGTACAAAGATCAGGGTTACATGTTAGCGTTTTTTAAACTTCTGGGCAAGTTCGACCAATATGTCAAATTAAATGTAAAAGTTTGAAAATAATTAATCCTGATTTGTAACTCAAACTCTAAACAAGACTGGGCCTGGACCTAGCATCATGTAACTATCTGTTGCGAATTGTGCTATTTCAACCTTAACATAGAAGGAGAGCTAAGTCCAGATGAGCACAGAATTCAGTATGACATTTGCATTGCTGGGCGTATACATGTTAGCAGGCGGGTTAAACAACATCGACAATCAGTGACACGAAAAAATTCCTGCTTTTAAGAAAGTCTTCACTTTGCATAACTTTAAAAATGCATAGATCAGAATTTTTGTTTTGGTTAAGCATTATTGGGAGAAAACTACGGGATTTCATCTGTCGATGTTATAATCTGTTAAGCTTTAATTAGCAAGTGACGTACATTGGCGATTTTTTCCGACCTTGTCCAGTGGTTTTTCAAGCGCCGCAGCGCTTGCGTTCATCGGGAACTACACGTGTGCTTTAGTTCTGTGATATCTGCCCAAATCCATGCATTTTTTATTAAAAACTTAAAAAAAGAAAAATTTTAAATCAAAACTACAAACTTCTGAGTCATGGACTACTAGAGAATGGTTTCGCTTATAACATGTGTTACTGGGTAACTACATCACGATTTGATTAATTGGAGAAAAGTGACAACCGATAAGAATCACCATGAGAAAAGGATCATATTTTAAGGAAAAAACCAGATAGGCCTATCCAAAATTACATCCAAAAAATATTCGGAAAGAATAAGTTTAGGTTAATGATAAAGTCGCACCATGAACTAAGATTGAATGTTTTTTTTTTTTTTTCCCTTGCTTACTATCCTTAGGGACGGCCACCATTTGACGGTCAAGGGGGGGGAGGGGGGGTGGGGTTTGAACGTTTTCTAAAAAAAAAATTCACCCACCATATGAGCAAAAAAAAAAAACTTCACCGCTTCATTTTAAACAAAACTAACTTTACTGCACCTTATAAAACACATCCTCAAGTAGATAGGCAAAAAAAACAGCCTAGACTTGAAGAAAAAAAACCTGCCTCCAAAAGCAACAAAAAAAACTTTCCCTCACCAAGACTTCCAACCCCCCCCCCCACAAACAGGATCCTATTTGTAGTAAAGTGATGAATAGCCTTTACTAGGTATTATAAATCGAGCTGGATAACATTGCAGTAAAGTCCATATTGCAGTTTATATTTATGAAATCACTGTGAAAAAAAAGATGTTTTTAAGAAAAAATGGCACCAACTCCATTTTTAAGTTAAAAGAATACAAAAAGATAAAAATATTAATTTAAAAGAGTTGGCATTTTCGGTTTTGTTGATATAAAACAATTTCTGGAATTTGTTACCTCTCTCGTGAAAATGGGAATACTCAAAGTCCGAAAAAAAAAACCCTGATCAATCAATAAGACTTTTCTCACATCCTTTAAGTGTTCTTATTTTTTTAAATGTTTAAGTTAATCAAATTAATGCACAAATACATTTTTAACTTCCAAGAAAGACACGTAAATGCATTGTGCACACACAGAAAACATAAAATAGACATACTTTATAGTAATAATGTTAACTCTTTTAGGCAAAAGGCCCTGTATTTTACACTTTTAATTTATTAATTATAACATGTATGTAAAGGGCAATTTAGAAACTATGACGTGATAACATATTATTTTTCGTGGTTTTTGCTTCAGTCAGAAGTTCGACTTTTGATTCATTTTGCCCTCAAGAGACGCACCGTTTGATTTTAAGGGGGTAAGGAAGGGGGTGTTGGGGTCGCGCCCGATTTTTTTCTCGCCTCAGCGACGGAACATTTTTTATTCAGTATTTATGTTGCTTGTCTAGAGGTGGGTTGAGATTTTATTTTTTACTCATCGGGGATTTTTTTCGTCAGTAATAGGGGGAAAAAAATCAACTTACCCCACCCCATCCATGTCTAATGGTGCGGCTCAAATGTACCAGGATGTGCAGTTCTGTGGCATACTTATAGGCCTATTTGTATTTACACAACCCCACGGATGTTGGTGGCATATGGGAGCAGATTTTAAAGATGAAAGTTTGGGTGTGATGAGCAATGAAAACCCTAAATCTCGGTACTCTGTTCAGACGGTTTTAAAGCAGTTATCAATCACTGGTCTACTTTAGAAATCAACATTCATTGTTAATGGCGAAGTTTGTGCTTTTGGGGATTTAAGTACACTCAGAGTTGACAGAATTTGGTTGTTGACGTCTAGAGAAGGGTGTTGTTTCGCGAAAGTTGTGATCCCGAGTTGTACAGGAGTTGTGACACACACGGGCCAGCTGCATAGGAGTGGACCACAGTGTACAACACGTGGAGAGAGGTAGGCATAGAAGAGTGAAACCTCTCAAAAGGAGGGCATGGGAGGTTTTGGAAAACAAACAAACACTCCAAAAGTAAAAGTCGGCTCCAAAATACGATGAAATTCAGGCTTAAAGGAGCCCTTTTTTTGAAGCTTGTCTCTAGCTCTGTGAGCTCCTCAAAAGATGAAATTTCATTTTTGAGTGATTTTCATTCTCTTTTTGACGGGTTGGTTTATTATAGAAACGGTGGACATCGAGAATAATTGAGAGAATCCGAAGTAGGAAATTACGACTCTGGGGCATATTCTTATGCTGTTGTTTTGCAGTCTACATCAGGGCACTAGGGCAAAAAACCAAGGTGTAAAATTCATAACAAATGATTAAAATCATAACAACGTCGCCTGCATCAAAACTGACCACCTGAAAATAAATGTTACATAATTTCTTTGCCCCAATATCAGTGACTATTCTACACATAAAGACTTTCAGGCCATTATATGCCATGTGCCAGTTGAAAAGAGCTTTCAGATTGTTATTTTATACCTCCCCGGTTCAGATTGAGGATTGTTTTTCATGACGCTAAGCACAAAATACTTATCCTCATTCGTAAATAAATCTTGAGCTTCTACAGTGTGTTCATTTTTTTTTTAATTGACCGTTATTTTCATCATTCGTAAGGAGAAAAGACGAAACAGTGGTCCAGGCCGAACAAATTCAGATGAAGAACGTTGCTGGACAAGCTTTAACCTAAGAACTTGTGGATGGAGTTAGCTCCATAAACTTCAGGCAAACCATGGTTTGCCTAAGTTAGTGTTATCCATTGGTCACTGAATTGGGGGAAAGAAATTATGGTGACATTTTATTCATTTTCAAGAAAATGCACACAGTTTTATTGCGGGGAAACTGACGGTTTTTATATGTTGTTTTTTAATGAAATTGCACTTGGTTCTCCCCTAATGCCATGATGTAGACTACAGTGTAAATATGATAATTGTCAGATGCACACTCAGCTGATTCAATCAATTGTTTTAAACCCGCAGACATCACCTATTATTCAAAACGCTACCACTCCTGGCACTGTGGAATTCATCACACATCCCGTCATGTACACACCATTACTCGCTCTTCGCTAACACAGTTTGTATTTTCTCACCCTTCAACTTCAAATCTTATCATCAAAAGAAAAACTGTTCGAGTTGACACACACAAAGAAAAAAAACTCTTCACAGAATCATCCAGTTCAATCCGAATCCTTGTAGAAATGGCGGGTGAAATGGCATTCACCATGAATGGGAAGCTCTATGTTCTTGACACACTAGCTATGCCTTCGAGGATACTTGGAACTTCTCAAGGTCCGGACCAAGCCACAAACCATGTCACGGTTTCTTCGTGTCAGCGGACCATCATGCCAGTGCCGACGCTGACGTGAAACTTGACTTGCACCTTCATTGGCGACGATGGAATCTCTTTGTAACAGTTTGTTTTGAGTCTCTGAACTGATCTCCATCTGACGCTGGTTTGCCTCCAAAAAAGGGTCGTGTCCGAGGAGCGCGTGTCGCATCCCAGATAGTGAATGATCGTCCTGCCTCCAGGCAACGATCTGAAGCATAGCTGCATCGTCGGTGTCAGACCAGAAAAAGTTTGGATTGGATGTTGCATATGACTGTTGAATGTGACGACGTTGCCGTCTAGCCTTGGCCAATCGCTAGACAGGTGGGAGACCGGATCGCCGAATTGGTAACGGTTATGGCCACCAAGGAATGAACCCGATACTTAAAACCAACACAGATTTCCTTATGTCACGTCGGACCACCTAGAAAAAAAGAAAAGGCAAGACAAAATATTTAGTTCCAGTCGGTGTTATATAATGTAAATCATGCAAATATAGTAGCATATGCGACGGAATTTTTTAAGTTAGACGGTCACAGACACAGCTCATCTTTTGTCTGAAATCTCTGAAAGGTCTCTAAAAAATGAGGGCACATCTTCTGGAAATTTCCTCATCATCATGTCTCTTTAGAGGTCATTTCGTAATTTTGTGTTATGAGCAATTAATTGACCATTGGTGATAGTGGTCAAGGGCGGGGGGGGTCCAGGGCCCTAACGCAATACAATATCTCCGCAATGCGTGACGCGATTTTTTCTCGCAAACTACATATATATGTCAGAATTTGAAACCCCCTTGAACCACCTTTAAGTGTTGTTAAAACTTAAATTTTAAATCAAAATAACAGGCGCAAATGGCATACGAAAAACATTG
>JAMKCH010037993.1:0-14484 GCA_023653785.1 Ophioderma brevispina | reverse complement strand
TTCTTTTAATTGAATTCATTTATATAGTTTTGTATACTTGGGACATTTTCAAATAAAAAAAAAACCACCCCAACCAACAAACTGAAGCTGACTTTAATTAATATAAACACACAAAAATAAATAATTGGAAAATGTTGTGAAAATTTTTGTTAAATGTTGATTCTTGAACTGTTTTTAGTTATTTTTCTTTTCATTCATTTCGTTGTGATTTGTTTGAACTTTGGACATATTGGAATTGAACAAACAATGCTTTTTTTCAAATCAATCATTTAAAGAGTTTAGTTTATTTCTTTAAAAAACCGTTTTATTACTTTCCAAATTTTTTTTGAATGATTTTTTTGATATTGATATATTCAAATTAAAACATTGTCCCAGAACCGTTTTATGAAGCAAAATGTTCAAATTCTAGATTCAACACCGCTTTGAGTTAATATTTCTTTTAATTGCGTGCAATTATGTAGTTTTACTTTGGACATTTAACAATAAAAAAACAATCAACAAACTGAGGCTGCCTTAATAAGTAAAATATAAACACACAAACATAATAAAATTGGAAAATGTTGTGTAAAATGTCGTTAAAATGTTAGATTCTGGAACGGTTTTTATTTATTTTACTTATTCATTTCGTTAGATTTTGTTTGGAACGTTGGACATATGGAATTGAAGACAAAACAATCGTTTTTTTCCAAAACAATCATTTGAAAGTTTAGTTTAATTCTTTAAAAAATTTTTTAATTTCTTTCCAAAATTTTGTTTGGGGATTTTTGGATGTATGGATTCAAATTAAAACATTGTCACAAGAAACGTTTATGAAAATCAAAAAGTTCAAAGTCTAGAATCCCAAAAACCCTTTTTGAGTTAATGTTCTTTAATTGAATTCATTTGATATAGTTTTAACTTGTACATTTTCAAATAAACAAACCCCACCAACAACTGAAGCTGACTTTATTAAAATCATAAACACACAAAAATAATAATAATTGGAACATGTTTTGTGAAAATGGTTGTGGTAAAATGTTAGATTCTGGAACTGTTTTTAGTTATTTTGCTTTAATTTCATTTCGTTAGATTTTGTTTTTGGGGAACTTGGACAATATGGATGGAATTGAACAAAACAATCGATTTTTTGCAAATCACTCATTTAAGAGTTTAGTTTATTTCTTTAAAAAAAAGTTTTATATCCTTTCAGATTTGTTTGATTTTTGGATTATTCAAACTAAAACATTGTCACAAGAAACATTTATGAAATCAAAATGTTCAAATTCTAGATTCCATCCAAATCCACGTTGCGTTCATTTCTTTTAATTGATTCATTTATATAGTTTTACTTGGGACATTTTCAAATAAAAAAAAACAAACCAACCAAAAAATTATACAACACACAAAAATAATAAAAAACTTAAAAAAAGCAAAAAATAAAAAAAATGTGTGTTAAAAATGTTTAGATTCCGTGGAACTGTTATGAGAACATTTTCTTTAATTTCGTTAGATTTTTTTTTTGAACTTTGGACATATTGGAATTGAACAAACAAATCATTTTTTCCAAAAAACAATCTTTGAGAGTTTAGTTAATCTTTAAAAAATGTTTTTATTTCTTTCCAAAATTTTGTTTGATTTTTGGATATATTCCAAATTAACATGGTCACAAGAAACGTTTATGAAAATCAAATGTTTCAAAATTTAGAATCCAAAAAACCGCTTTGAGAATTTCTTTTAATTGAATTCATTATATAGTTTTTACTTGGGACCATTTTCAAATAAAAAAAAAACCCAACCAACAAACTGAAGCTGACTTTAATTAAAATATTAAACACACAAAAATATTAATAATAATGGTGAAAATTGTTGTGAAAATGTGTGTTAAAGTTAGATTCTTGGGAATCATGTTGTTAGTTATTTTTCTTTAAAATTCATTTCGTTAGAGTTGTTTGGAAACTTTTGGACATATGGAATTGAAACAAAAAACAATCGATTTTGTTCCCACACAATCATTTTGTTTTTTTTTTAGTGGTTAGTTATTTCTTTAAAAAATGTTGTTTTCTGTCCCTGATTTTGGATATATTCAATTATGGGATCCATAGCGAGTTGGCTCCACGTGCCGGATCCTGGGTATACGCCTAAACGGCTCGCTGTGAAATTTTGTTTCCTAAAGGGAAAACGTAACTAATATATCAAATTAAGGTTTATTAAATAAAGGCAAATAAATAAAAGATGCTTACTCTGTCTGGATTACAGTTCAGGCGAAGGCGACCTCATTCAAAGACTAAGTACGGGATTTCACACCACACGCTGAGTTATAACATTATGAGACTTCGATTTGCGATCATACTTTGGAGGGTGTTCATATGTGTATTCCAGGGAGGGGAAAAACGCTTTTTCAATACGGAATAAAGCCTAATTCCTCATTGTAACAAGCCATCAAAGCGGCACAATTCCTTCTCGTATTGAAAAGCGGTTTTCCATGGAATACGCGTTCCGTCAATCGATCCATGGTGCTGTATTGAATATTCCTGTATTCATTATTGGGCATCTCGGCATTTTGTGTTGATTTTACGCCAGCAATATTCAGCGAACCTCTCGAAAGTCTACCACTTGCCGTTTTAGATAATTTAACTAATTTGGATTCGGGAATCCCCCCAATAGTGATGAAATGTGAGCTAGATCGTATATACGAATACATCTCCTGCATCGCAAATCTGTAAAGAGTCCGTCGAGATACAACACCGAAAGAAGCGTTTCACAACATTAGTGCTGATAATACTGTGCGCTACGACAAGTCTTAGTAAATTGAAGTGGATCCGATTGTGATGACGCGACGACGGTGACAATTTTTATAAGATGTTGAAATAGTTGACTGTGTCCCGGAACTCGAACGACTAAATTTAGATCTTAACACCAAATCAAACACTAATTTTAAAAAATGCTACATTGTATTACGCCCAGTGGTCAAGTACAGGTCTATGGGTCTTGTGTAAAACGGTAAATGGAAAAATTGAGGTCCATTGGCAAGACATCCTGAGGCTACTTCTGATCCATATTTAACGAAAATGGAGTAGCCCTATAAATCGATAAGCAACACCTTTTCGTCAAACCTGCAACTTAAGTTATTTTTTTTTTTAATTTGGGATTTTTTTTTACTACTTTGATACAGATATTTATTCAAACCATTAGGCGAAACGAAAAAAGAAAACCAACCCTGTTTTGCGGGCGAGCGGACCTTTCGAGTAGGGTCGGTCCGGGGGCGATTTTTTTGCTTTTATTTTTTTTTTCTCTTTTCTGGAGCTCAAAAATGGGCCTAAAATAGCCCCCCCCAAAATCTTGTTAGCAAATAAATTTTCTTTACAAAATTTGCCCAAAATTGATAAATTTGGGCTAATAAAAACAGGCTGATTTTACATGATGTTTTTTGGAAAAACTAAAAAACAAACAAAAAAAAAACAAAACTGAAAAATCGTGGTCGTCGGTCCCGTAAAACAGGGTTTTTTTTTAGTTTCGTCGCCTTAAGGAATTTATATAACCATTATCAGATATTCGGCTGTTACGAAGTTGTGACGGAGCAGTTGTAAGAGGAGAAATAACTTACGTCACTCACTTTGCAAACATGTTTGATTAAAATCGAATATTAATATTTATGTGATATAGCCACCCGGCGTTTGTTTTTGTTTATTGGCAGTTATAAAATTAAATATGGCTTCCACAATCATAGCGGTTTCCATTTTTGGTGTCTACCTTCAGTAAATTTAAAAATGATATCCGTGTGAAAATATGAGAGAAGTGAATGGTAACATATCGAAAGCGAACCCCATCACACAATTCTTTTAGATTGTCGCCCGTACACAACGCTAAACAAACCAACAAAAATAACAGAAATCAATAGTGCCATGCCCGTGTGTAGACAGACTTTTCTCCGATTACCCATAATACTGCTGAAAGGTTAGTGACTGCACCTTCTTTATCACTTACCTCTTATACGATACACGGCACTGTTCTGCTTTTCAACACAACAAACGGACGGTCCGTGAATTTGTTTTGCGTAGCGTTTGTGTTTTTAACATGGCGATCATCTAAACTTCCAAGATTAGCGTGTTATAAAAACATAACTGAACTGCCTGGCCTCACAATTGATAATTCACATAGTCGAAAGTTCAGTTCAAAGGCGATGGGGCACCATAATTCAATGCTTTATTATTTATTATTCGGGAACAACTGTCATTTCGTGGCCGAATTGACTTACGTTTGTGGCCGAATTGACTGTATAAGTTGTGTGGCCCGAATTGGTCGTTGTCCGAATTGGGGACTGGCATTCAAGTGAGTGATTATCAAAATTTAACAATTCAACACAATTGTGTCCTATCGTGTCATTAAGATAAAACAAGATTAAACATATATCAATATACGAAGCAATATATAAAAACTGTTCATTTCAATAAATTTCAAATTACAACCAATTATAAAAAGATACACTTCATACACTGATGAAAAAGATCATCACCCATCCGTATCAAAAAGATACACCAATGATTGCAACATACACATAGAAAACACACATCTATGTAAATTCACAAATAATTACAATATCATATCTGATGAAAAAGTCTAATCAACCCAATCCTGCTAATCAACATAAACAACAAATCACATCAGAACACGCAAACACGAAATCCTTTCAAAACAAAACAAGATAAATCAATACAACTATTGAAACATTACAATAACAGGTTAAATAGATGGTCTCATATCGGACAGTTTGTATATTTGAAAAATGTTTTAGTAAGTCACTTGAGCATCTACCCAAAACTGATACTGATTTTGAGGTTACTTCTACAGTTCTACTGAATCACATATAATTAACACTTTTAAGTACATCGTATTATACAATCATATAAGAACACTTATAATATTACAATCTATCTACAGAGAGATTAAATTTAAAATTAAACCTGTCGGTTTCAAATAAACAGACGAGTGCCCCGTATGTCGCCGCTGACGACATGTCAAGGGGGACAGCGGGCCATCTAAATGCCCGAGCCCGCAGGGGGCCCCTTTAGTCGCCTCTTACGACATCAGGGGAGCACATGCGGGCCCAATTCTTAACCCCAAACCCGCAGGGGGCGTTCTGTTTTTTAGAGTTATTTTGTGGTATGGTAGTCATTGATGAGTTTACAAGTCCTCAATGAGTTGTGTATGTTTAATGGTGCAATGTGAAATTTGAGTTTGGGGGGGGGTGGAAGGACATTGGTTTAATAAGTTCTGGGTTGGTCCGAATGGGGGGGGGGGTGGCGTTGGGTGTAGTTTGGGTGTAGTTTTAAGTTGTCACTTAGTGATCGCAACATTCAGCGGGGATATTTACGCATCGCGTAAATCCGAGTTTG
Source organism: Ophioderma brevispina (assembly GCA_023653785.1). NCBI lineage: Eukaryota > Metazoa > Echinodermata > Ophiuroidea > Amphilepidida > Ophiodermatidae > Ophioderma > Ophioderma brevispina. Next base: position 9,112 of record JAMKCH010037993.1, on the reverse strand, counting down.
CCTTAAATGTTTCTAACACCATTCAAGGTGTGTTATTGCCTTTCTCTTTGTTTAAAAAATAAAAAGCATCACATTACTTCTTGTACATACACATTAATTTAATGCAGACGTGGATCCAGGGAGGGGCCGGAGGGGGCACGCGCCTCCAGTAATTCGCACATTCTTGCAAATTCAGCCAATTTTGAGCTATTTTGGACCAGTTATTACGCCTTTCAGCCCCCGGTATTTTTGACATTTTTTCAAATCCGGATCCGCCATTGTAATTGGAGGCGAAAAAAACTACAACAAAAGGAGGGACTAACTGCAAATGCAGGACTACTGCCTATAGGGTAAGTCTAATTCACAAGAATCAGTTCTAGTCCACTAGGGTATCAAAATTCAGGTGTGCAGTTGATTGTGATGACTGGCTCATGTACAAACAGGGAAAATTAACCCTGACACATCAAAATAACCTTGAGGGTGTAATTTTCTTGCCGTCGTAGAACAGACATGTTACTTTTCTTGTATGGGAAATATTTTAAATTATGTATTGCATATTGAGAAAGTACCGCAAGGGGTATATTTCACTTCAAATTGGTCCCGTTAAGGGTGTATTTTCACTGAAAACTTGTATAATTTCACTAAAAACTCACAAATGAAATACCGTGTTGTTCCTAATAAACGCCCCTGCTTTAATAACCGCCCCTACATCTTTTGATTAAAACAATTACAAGAAAATGAGTTAAGCCTACCTAAATTAATGATTAATGACGGGGACTGCTGTAATCTGTATCATAATCGCGTTGTCACAATTGCTTTCTTTTGATCTCACTAATGGTAACTGGCACACGTGGATACACAAAGAGAGACTGGTAAACTTGTGTAAGGTGATTTTTGACAGGATTTGTGACTTTCCATTTTTTACTTAATAACGCCCCCTTTTGGAAAAAATGCACCGCCCCACGGGGCATTTATTAGAGACAATACGTAGATCATTTCAGACTTACACACCAAAAATATCAAAAAATAGTAGCAATTACCTGACCCATCTTCCTTGTACAAAGTGCACTCAAAACTCTTGGAACGAGGCTTCTCTGGGTTCTTCTGAATGGTGAGATCTGGAAAGGCCTGGCACAATGCTTCACCAAGTTGGTCAGCATTGCGCCCATACACTCGTCAGGAACGACTAGAAACAAAAGTGGAAACATAATCTATAAGAACTTCAGCTTTAAAAGTGATGCTACATTCTGTTGGACGTGGCAGATGTGCCTTGAAAGGAGCCAAAGGCAAAGGGGAAAGTACCTATACTATCTGCTGCAGTTAACAGTGCAGTTAAATGTAAGAAAATCACTCATGCTGTATTCCGTCAGCACTGTGCTACAAATCCATATTATATCATCCACATCACCGCTAAAAAAAGTTGAAGGAAAACTATGACTGGGGTGTAAATTATAACCTACAGTCGTACATTGACTTTAGTGGGCTCAGTTTCTAACAGGTAGTAAATAAATGTGATGTGATCTGGGAAAACCCGTCGCATGTCGCACAGGACAGTTTTGAAAAAAATAAGAAAATACCTTAAAATCTGTTATGTTTTTACTTTGTTTTTTTGTCAGATTGTATAAGGCATAACTTTTGATATGTGTACCATAGAAGAAAGAAATAAAAAGTTATGGAAACTTTATATTTCAAACTTTGCAATGATAGTCAAAACTCAAAATATAAATTTTGCACCATGTGGCGGGTTTTCCCAGATCACATCACAAATGATCAAGCAATGGTTCTCGATTGCTATGCACACTTTTTTAAATAGTATTTTGAATATTCCTCATCTTGAGAATTCCTTGAAATCAGCCAGAAAGCTATCAACTGTAGGGCATTTAGAACATATGATTGAGCGAACAGGAATTTAGTGCATAACATCCACCAGTAGCATGATTAAAACAACCGTGCGTAACATATGAGACTACAATACATGACTTGCGTCAGTAACGTCACAAGCCGGGTATCAGCTCTGTCTTGACAATTTCCATTCATACTTTCGTAATACTTTCTCCACAAGATTCCCGACTCTCAAGATAAATTTCTAATTTCTATACAAGTTTCAATGATCTATTCAGCATTTTTGCTTATTCGTATTTATACGCTGGCACATTTGGTAAGACCTCAATAAAAAATATAGTCCGATCAACTTGTTAACAGTGGACGGCAACTTGAGTTCAGGAAGTTGATACTGGGTCTAGGCAGTTGATACTGGGTCTAGGCAAGGATGGAAGATTTGTATCATGATGTCTAGGCATAGCAGACTTTCACATGTTTGTTTTTCTTTTGGACTTGAATAAATAAGTCTTGAAAATTTCAAATTCAGGTTCAGTACGGTACTTAACATTTTAATAGTTCGTGTACTGTTTAAATAGTCACATAATTCTGAATTACACTTGCTCAATTTCATAAACATCAAAGGAAAAGGGTTTATTGTGCATTGTAAATATCATACCACATTTAAACAACCAGTACTGCCAATCATGTCCATTGTTGATGGTTTTTTGAACGGGTTTGAAATGGTGTGGATGAGTGACATCTCTCAATTCTGTGGCCTAATCTTGAACGGTCCGTTTCAACAGTAATTTTCCCCTTTTTGATATTTCACTTAAAACCTATAGGATTTTTATAGAAGTGTGATACAAAGTCACTTTATGTGTTTTTACGTACATCTCTGCTAGACCTACCTCCCATACCTAACCCAAATTAATTGGTGGTGTATGTCAGGAGACAGCCCATGCACACAAAATGGTCAAAATTTAACCAATATGGCATCAACCCAAAATACATGCCCTTTTGTTTTCAGCTGCCATTTTAGTTATGTAGACCGTTCAATTGTTACTTTTGATTCTGTTGGCCAACTATCGACACTTTAAAAAAAAACCCACTATTACCATGTGAAAATAAAGTGTAGCAGAGTGCTCAAAAACTTAAATGGAGCAATCAAAAATTGAGTGTTGGACGTGACATTTTCTGTTCACAATGAATACCAATTGTTTTATTCAATTACACCGAAACTCCTGTGGTGGATACGGTGGCATTTATTTTGAATCATTTCCAAATACTATCCTTCAGATAATCCCCACATCAAATTATATGACTGGTCCTAGAATTAATTCAGAAATGGTTAATCGAAATCTTGTCCACATTTTTCCGTTCACATTTCGTCCGTGTCCAACACTTTTGCAGAAGCCCTGTTGGTCTTTAATGAAAGTTCTAATGTTTGTGTTACTTATCTCTGAGAGTACTTTCACTGTACTAGTACATTGTACTAAAAGTTTTGACAACCACTGTAAAATGGCTTAGCTCCATCAACATTAAATTGCCGTTCACACCAGTCACGCCCAACACATTGGGTCACGTCCAACACATTCTGTCACGTCCAACACACGAGTTGGATATCTTAAATGAGGAGGTCTTCAACTTTTGAATTATACATGTAGTATGTTTCAAGTTATTGCATGGGTTTGTGAACTACCAACTTACTTTGAGGTGTGATCAGTTTTGTCAATTTTCAAAGAAATTGCCCTGTTCACATTTGCAATTTGTCACGTCCCACACAAGCTTCAATCCAGCAACCATGCAAATGACCTGGCAGGAAGCAGAGAGAAGCGCCCTCAATAGTGTAAATAGGCTGATGATTGTCCATTTTTGCAATATTGCATGTACCTAAGACTCGTTTTCATGAGGTATTCATGCTTTCTTCCAAAATTGCCATCATAAGCTAAAACAGGAAAAAACTCCAAATTTTAAGGGGGGTTGAGTTAAAGTAGCAAACCCACAACTATCAATAGTTCATACTACTTCAAACCTCACTTGAGATTTATATTCTTATATTATCCACAGGCCTTTCTTGATGATCCGAGTTACTATAACAGAAGTGATCATTTGGCAATGGTTCAAAGCTCAGGGAAAAATCGGTTGGCCATTCACAATACTATCTAACCTTGTTTTGTTCATGAACGGGGAATATCCAGGATGACATACCCCGGGGCAAACTGAGGATGGACTTTTGGCGCCCCTTGACATTGAAAATGGCGCTGCCTTCGCACGTCCCTTGGTGTATTTGCCAAACATACTTTTTTTTTGGCGAGCGTAGCGAGCTGGAAAATTTTGAAATTTGTGGTCAGCAACTGACATGTTGTCTGGGACGCTCCTGCTAAGTGATAAACAACATTTAGTTCCACGTTCCGAACAACTAGGTTATTAAACAACAGACCCAAATTACGCCGAAAAAGGCTGAGAACGTGGTCGGACGTAGATTTATTTGTTTATAATGAATGCAGTTACATTCTCCTTGATTTTGGCGTAGTCTCATCTTGAGGCTCAATTGAGTTTTTTTCTAATAATAATATTAATACAATTTGATTTTCCTTTGTGGGAGCCCTTTCTTGACTTTTTCCGTACCCTTTTCATCTCTATTTCCGCTTTTTTAGATTTCCCTTGTGCACCCCTTAACTTTTTTCAATCAATTTTTTATTTTTTTTATTTTTTTTATTTTTTTTATTTTTTTTATTCTATATCCCCTTTTCTTTGCCAGTTTCAGTGCTGTTTTCGTGCCCCTTTCCTATTTTTTCACCGTTTTCCTTTTTATTTTCTGTTTTGACGCCATTACTTATTCCCCGTGAAACTCCAATTTCCTTTGCTATTGTTTGCGTTCCTTTCAGGATTTTTTTTTCATTTTTGACGCCCTTATTTTTCGTTAGCTCCAATTTATTTTGCTATTTTAGTGCCCTTTATTCCTAACTTTTTTTCACCTTTTATGCTTTTCTTTGACGCCCCTTATTTTTCTTCTCTTTTTTCTCACCTTCCTTGTTCCTTTTTGGGGGTCCCCTTTCCTTCTCTGGTTTTTCTTTTCTTTTTTTTTGGCTGCCCCTTATCAACACCCCTTCGTTCTCTATTACTTTGTTTTTCTTATACTATAAGTGCTTTTGGCGCCCCTTCCTTACGATTTGTCTACGTTCACTTTTCTCATTTTGGTTGCATATTGGTTTTATTCGGATTTCCCTTTTAAATCCACATTTTTGCCCTAATTTTGGCGCTTCTTAGTTTCCTTTAGCAGTTACATCCTTTGTATTGTCCCTTCCCATTTCCTTTCCGCCCAGTCTATTCCAAGCACCCCCCCCTTCCCCTTTTCATTTCCCCATTTTCCGCCCCTTCTATCGCTATTCGCTTTCTTTGTCGTCCCTTTCCCCTTTCCTTTCCCTTTTCTTCTTCTGCCCTTTCCTCTTTTTCTTTTTTCCTCTTTTTGGCGCCCCCTTTGGCCACACCGGGGGGGGGGGGGGCAAGTGCCCCCTTGGCCCCCCCCCCCAAGATAGCCACTGATGATAGCAAACAGTGACTTCTGGTATCCAGTGTACTTTTTGTTCTGGTAGAGTAAGCACAAAGATATTGTAATATATTCACTATGAGAGAATTAAATCTCTTCATGGCCACAGTTCAATAGCTTCATTCACCAGTGCATTTAGCAACACCTCTGTTTCTTAGTGCATATTTATGAACGTACCCAGAACATTGCATGGTCAGCTGTTGTTAACAGATGCAACATCCAGGATACTGAAACTCCGCCAGGATAGATTAGCATTGCCTTCCTCATAGTGCTTTGGGAGGTTCGCTCTTCTTTCTAGTTTATGCACCCCGATGGAGAAATGGTTAAAATGAACCTCCCACCCCCCCCCCCCAGAACGGGAAAACCACTACAGGGTAGATAGATATTATTCATTACAATAATGCATTTATAAGTCTGATTTCCCAATGAAGCCTACACTTAAAATTCCTCCAAAGTGACATTTTCTTCAATATGAACATTGTTGGTTTTCAAAGTTTCGCGCTCAGAAAACATCACTTTTTAAGTTGATATGATGTAAAAATGGGTACCAGAAAATGCAATGTCAAAACTGAGGCCGCTTCTCTCGGCTTATCCTGCCAGGGCCTTAACAGGTGGGAATATTGGAAGAGGTATGAGGATGATACAAAGCATTCACTAGGGAGAGTTAGTAGTGGTCCACCCCCCCCCCCCCCCCCCCCCCCTCCCCCCCCCCCCCCCCTCCCCCCCCCCCCCCTTCTTTACCAAAGCCTAAAGTTAGTTTGTTATTAATTAGATGTCAAAAAGATAGATTTTATGTCAAAATTCCGTTCAAAGGTCACGTCCAACATTGGGACATAAAGCTAATTATCTGTAATTCAATGGGTAAGAGTTTGCTGCATTGGTATCAGAAATTCTTCCAAATACAACTAATACCGCCATGAAAAGGTCACTTGCGTCTGTTAGTTTTGTTTATTTTGAGATAAATAAACTTCTTATGTCAAGAACCATGTTTGTGGGGGGATAAAAATAGAGCAAAAAAATGCAGGAAATTGTGGAAAAATTCAAGTGTCAATGTTCATATTTCAGTTGGAATTTGCCATGGAGGTAATACTTTAACATTTATAGTAAAGACAAGTGTAATTCTTTTGTAAATTCAAGTTAAAATTTCCATAAAAACTATTTCATTTTTCCAGAAAGGGGTCTCAATTTCCAAACTTCTGATTAAAAAAAAGGTACATAACTTTGGAGAAAAGATTAAGGTGGGCTTTCTATTTTTTTTTTTTTTTTCCTTAAAAGTATATCACAAATTTGAAAAAATATAAAAAGCTTGTCACTAAGTTTGAAAAAATGGACCCCCAGGTTGACAAAATGTTGGCAATACTGTGAAACGGGACCCTTATATTGTCCAGTAAATGCCAGTCTGTTTGTATGATAGAGCTCTCCTGTCAAATGAAAGTCAACAATAAAAGCGATAATTACGATGTCAACAAAACATGCCTATCCTATGTTGTCCTTATGTGACTGAGGGTTTTACTGAGAAAAAGCTGAAGACACACATACGATGGTGGGTAAGGGTAAAATCGGGTTATGTTTGTCAGTAAGCTGGGGTGTTTTGATCGCATGTTTAGGAGATGCATGGTCCAGTCGATAGGTGCCACATCTCCAGGGTTGAAGCCCCTCGGGTGACGGGTCTACAACAGGGAGATGTGTGCAGTAGAAACTTCCAAACAAACAAAACAACCAGTGACAGGAGGCAACAAACAAATTAAGAAGTTCTAAAGAATGTCCAACTTACCGATATCACAGAGATTAATAACGGCCTGCGTACCAGTTTCACCTCGTTTATGGGGGGGGAGAAGTAGAGAACCGTCTTGTGGTCTCTCCTGATAGGATCTGCCAAGCAGTGAACTAATTCTCTACAACACCAAAACACTGTTTTTCCATGCAACATCATTTCTTACGTATACCCATATCATGACTATATCTCATCGCAGGCCTTTCTAAGGTTGCCTTGACTATAGCGTCAGTGAATGGGAGGGCTTTTCCAATGCAAAAAGTAACATCATTGCTGATGTGTAACAATCTCCAATTGATGCGATGTCCTACAATGTATGTCGGAAGGCAACCCCCTAGAGGAATCGTAACAACTGCCCAACCATACAGGATGTTCCTTGCCACGAGAGGACCACATCAAACCATAGAAGTGCTATATTTTGTGAGAACAGTGCACCCAGTAGAAGCAACCTCGATGTCTGATGACAACACATCGAAGTCCTCACTATTGGGCTCAGCTCTGTCATAGTTCATCCGTCTACAAACCTCCTCAGTAGATTCAGCACCTCAACTCAGCCTTGGGAATTCCACAAATCTCACTTCTTCATTGGCGATTTCAACAGCAGAGTACCCAATGGGGCTACAATGAACTAACAAAGACGGACATGCTGTTGAAGAATGGATAGAAATCCGGTATTGCCGAACTTCAACCAGGAAAAGCATAGGCCTATTGAACAACATCTCTACTAGCAGCTAAAACATCTGCCAGTAGCAAAGGAATGGCTTCTGAGCTCTACAATGGCTGCCTTATTTCCACAGGTTCCCAAAGATCTTGGAGGAAGGCACATGTTATGGCACTCCTAAAGCCTGGAAAAGATCATCCTAATCCCAAGCGCTACAGACCTATATCACGCCTCAAACCAACCTACAAGCTCTTTGAACGTCTCCGGCTCAATCGTATTGCACTGGGGCCCAGTCCATGTCAAATTCAAGATGTGCACCACAGCACGTCATGGATTTTTTTCGTTTTACTGTGGTGGTAGACATTGATGAGATTGAAAATCCTGAAATTTGGAGCGTCATAGTCCATTTAGTTTCCCACTGAGCAATGGAATTTAGGGGGGGGGGTCACCATCATAAATGCCACCCAATGTGTACGACTATGTTGAGAGGGTCACAGATTAGTAATGGGAGCCAGCCACCCCTTTGAAAAATCACTAGCTATGGGTAATATTTGGTGTAGATTCAAATCTGGCTAGGAGAGTCATAAGCGTGTTTACTTTTAGAGTTTAATGAGGCATGAAAATATGCGCCTGTGTTTATTCGAGGCCAAATCTGGGGGGTCATAACTCCAAAAGTAAGAACATTTTTACTGTCCATCTTTGGTCAACAGAGTGACATAGTAAAAACTTTAAACCAATACATGATGAACATATTAGAAAAAGTAATAAGGTAGGTACAGCCACTTGAAAAATGGAAATTGTACTTTTTATACATTTTGACCCCCTGAAAACCAATGTGACATTCGACACCACCCTCTACTTCAGATATGTTGAAGAGATATCATTAAAAACTTTCCTTGAAAGACCTAGCTGGTGTCTTATTTTTTCACAAAAAATACACACTCAACGTTACCACACAAAGGTATATGTGACCCAGAGGTATTGTACATGCCAGTGTATATCACACACATTCTATGGGGAAATCAGCAAACGTGTCTTGTGCTGAAAACATGAAGACACTCAAACACCAAGCTGGATCTTTCAAGAATAGTGCTTTGATGATGTATCTTCAATGTATCTGAAGTAGAGGGGTGACGTCATATGTCAACATTGAATTCAGGGGGCCAATATATGTCCAAATGCAAAATTAGGAATTTTCAATAGCTGTAACTCACTTATTAATTATCTTATGTGCTATTATGTAACGGGCAGAAAATTCCGCAGTTAGCTCAGGATTAACAAGAAAAGGGACATTAAAAATATTGTTACTACGGAGTTCAGACCCCCC
>JAMKCH010037992.1:0-14597 GCA_023653785.1 Ophioderma brevispina | reverse complement strand
CCTCCTAAAATAATCTCGAGTACTGCCCCCTCAAAAAATTTTCATGAATAAAGGAATCTTAAACAAAAATCATGAAAATAAAGAGATAAATTTGAAAGAAATGGCCATAAATCCTTCAATACAAAATAAGCATGTAACACCAGAGAGCATCTACCATTATACCTTATAAACAAGTCCCCGTCCCCCGTACTTTGGGGCTTCGGGGCTCCCTGGCAGCATTTTAGTACACTGTTTTTTTTAAACGTTTGGGCAATTTACCCAACCCTTTTGTTATCAGTATAAATCATCACCCTCCCCCAAATGGACAAATTCACCTAAGCTAGGATCTGTAATTATTAACGCCAAATGGTTAAAGCAATGAGCAGTTTACCTAGCAAGGTGGCTTTCCACGGTCATTCTAAAAAGGAATTTATCCAGGGCTTCGATATAGTTAGCTAATGGAGGGGTCGTGTTTGGCATCAAGGCAAATTGAAAATTCACGTAATCATGCGTTACGAAGAATTAACACTTTGATGTCAAATCCTTAATGGCTATTAGCGTAATTCTAATATCTTTTGCCTGTCTTCTGTCCGTTACCTTGTCTGTCTGTCTGTCTGTCTGTATGTATGTTAGTCTATTAGATATAGAGAAATAGATAGTCATGGTTATGTACAGTTTGGTTTGTCCTGACTACAATTGTAGAGGGGAAGTGTTCATGACCATACAATGATTTTTTTTTTTTCCAATCAGTTTGACTTAGATAGCCCTGAATGGCCTTCAAGACTTTGGCATAAATGGTGATTACCAACAAGTATAATTAAACGTTCGCATCGAATATTCACCCAACCCAACAATTTCGACGCCTGTAGAATATCTCCCATTTCTGTTTGGCATAGCTGCTGCAAACTCTTAGTAGGAACCTTCAGACGATCAAGATCTCCATGATGTGTGATGATTGATATCCCTAATCCCCTGCCCCACCCTATTAGGATCAGATATTCCACGGAGTACCTTGTTATCCATCAATGACACTGGCATCCGCAGCATCCCCATCGATCATCCATCCTGAATCAATGACAGATGGTCCTGAGCAATGGTCATCTCTACCTTAAAACTAAAGCAGTTTGTAGACCGCCCCTTGGCCAACCTTAAACAGACTCATAACTGTCGTGGGAATCGTACAATCACTTCCTTCCAAATCGTTGCAACTATCACCAAAAACTGCGATATACAACAGTTAATGACAAACACCGAAGCAACTAGGATCGAACCCGCGACCTTCCAATCACTAGACAGATGTCCTATAACCGCTGTGTTCATAACAAACCTCAAAGCTCGCGCTTATCATGTTAATGGAGAGTAATTGGGGAGACAGCAAACACAACATTCAGACTGAAGACACTTAGAGGAAGTGGAGGAAAGTTAATTCCTCTATTTTCGTATTATACACTTAATTGGTGACCGCGGATGCCATTTGATGACATGTGGTAATATGAAATAAACCATTACTATATATACCCTTCCTTTAATTTCATCAGAAGTTTGATCACAAAACTCTGTCATTCAGATTAGAATTTAATTTACCAATGAAAAACATATCAAATACACTTTTATCCCCTAGTCAATTTCCCCTACCGTTGTTCGATTACCATATTCGGTCTTTCTTTCCGCCTCCCTCTTTACTGCTCCATTTTCCCGTTTTTATTTTCCCTCCTCCCTTCATTATTAGCCCCCTTCTTGTGTCCCCTTAGTTTTGAGAGTCCATCCTTAAAGGTGCGTGTTCCGATCGTCTTTGTGGACCCCCACCCCGATTTACCTGGAAGAGTATCGATTTTTCTACATAGTGACCCTGCGTCGTTTTTTGTTTCCCTTTTCTCCTGCAATTTTTATACCTCAAATCCATTTCATTCCCACTATATGAACCAAAAAGAGCCGTTTTAAGTGTTAACCATCAATTTAGCACAGTATTGAATAGGGCTTTGCAACCTCCGCATTATTGCGCTTAACCATCAAAACACAATTTTGTGGATGGGGTGTATGTGCAAGTGGGCCGGCTCTCATATCAGGTAGAGACACAATACCCATAATCGGAACAAGCACCTTTAATGCAATCTCTAGTGTTTATCTAATACTTTGCCACTTTCAAGTTGAAGCTTTGTTCATTTTCTTTTTTATACAAACATTTTAAACAAAACGGATAACCAGGTATCAAAGATGACTTCGATCAAATTCACAAGCTGGCTAAATCACGTAATTGGTATTCGTGCATGATTATTTATAGGGTATCTTTCTATTTGCCCACGCTACATTGCTGAAAACCGGGAAGGGTTTCATACACGCACCAATATATGGCAATATGCTTTGATCAGCAAATGGGGGATCCCCCGTAATCCGTCCATTGGTAATGATGGGTCGATAGATTGTAGCTATTTGTATTAATTAGAGTGATTGTTGCATTTCTAGGGATTTCAATATAGTCGATGTGGAATGTCCTTCTATGCTGTTTTTTGTAGTCTCCATCGGGGGCTGGGGGAAAAACCAAGTGTAAAATCATAATTAATTATTAAAATCATATAATCGTCTGTTACCATTCAAATAAAACTGGCACTTTTTAAAGAATAAAATGTCACTTCAATTTATTTCCCCAATAGTATTTATTGATTTGTAGTGATACTACCATAGACTTCTGCAAATCAATGGATTTTAAACGATATTTAATCACACGATTGTCCTGGATTGTGGTTTTGTGTATGTTACAACACTTAATATATTCTCTTCTTTTCTTTCTGGAGTGGCAGGCCCATGTTGTATATTGGTCGCGCAGTCTGAAGAGATTCAGCTGTACGCTCTCCATTTGACTGAGTACTTTTCAGGACCAAAATTCACTTCACCTCATTCTTTGACAGATATTATAGGAATATGTGTGAGTTCTTCTTGTATAGTTGCTGTGCTTCAATTAACTTTGGCCCATATTTAATCATGTATTAGAAAAAGGAAGAAGAAACATGAACAAACATCATGAGAGAAGTTGCTGGGCAAGCTTTGCCTAACAACTTTGTGCCGAAACCAAATCAGTAACTATTGCTTAACTTCATTCTATTCAACTTTACCGCATTTTCAAAAGAAAATTTAGTGTCAACGACCTATTTAAAGTACACTGGTTAGTTATTGTGAGATGACGACGGGTATTGTCACTCAACCGAATCGTGGAGGGTATAACTGGCTATAACAAGGGCCATACACCCCCCCTTACCGGCCCATTGTAATTATCTTTAAGCTCATGGTTAGATGAAGTCTAGACATATCATGGTCTTGATATGGGAAAAAAGAAATGAGGTGACATTTTATATATTTTTACAGAAAACGCTGCCAGTTTGATGTGCGTGGGAAACAGACAGTTATGTGATCGTTAATAATTTATTATGAATTTACACTTGGTTTTCCCTTAAGCCCCCAGATGGGGACTACAGAATTTTTATACAGTGGGTAATTTGGTCAACGTCCCATGGTTTAATATACTTGGTATAATTATTGTACGAGTTCACAACATTTCCAAAAATATGTCGGTGTTTGTTTCAGTTATATGCCAGAGTAATACAAGTTGCTCTACCAAATCAACTGAATCGGATAATAAGCATGCAAATCATCATCTTTGATGAGCTTTAAAAAATGAACTTTGATTGGGAATTAATCAAGCTTCAATGTACCGCGTGTATTCATGGCATTTAAGTATCGGATGTCCACTTTCCCCCTGAACATAGGCTAATCCGTGGCAACAGAATTGCCGTCAGAAATTCACAGATACCTTTAGAAGTATTGCACGAGTCGATTTTTTTTTTGGGGGGGAGTGGAGAGGTGGGACAGCTCATTTTGTTATTAACGTGGGATTACGAAAGGTTCGCCTACACGGGAAAACCAGAAATTTTACACGGCAGACGTAGGTGCAGTGGCGTACTCTCTTAACCAAAGATTTGAAAAAATTTCAATCGAAAAAATTGAGTTGAGGGAAACGTCGAAAATTTGATTTTTGAAAATTCCAATGGAATTTGGTTTGAATTTTCGATTATTTAGACTGATTTCTCAATATAATTTTAGTTTTTTTCAAAATATTTCAATCTTTCAATTTAAGAAAGAAGTAGGCAATCGAGCAAAGGACGCAAAATTATCTACTCCAGGGAAGTGCTAAACGAAAAAAAAAATTAGCCCATTTTAAATTAATTTGGACCCCATTTAGACCAAAAGTTGTTGCAAAACGAAAAAAACGCGAAAATGCAAGTGCTATTCCATTTCGTCTCGAATTCGAGAGGAAATAAAGAGAATAAAATCTGATTTAGCCGAATAGATGAGGTGACATAAATGTTTACAAACGCAAGTTAGACTGGTTACTGACATGTTAGAGGTGCGAAGGAATCGCCCCATAGGCCTACAGTTACAGCGTTCAATAGTTTATCACGACCTGATTGAGGCGGCGACGAATTTTAAAAGGCACAAGCCTGAAGATAGCTCTGCTAGTCGATGGGACATGTCATTCTGCTGTTGTTTGTAGTTCCCGGGGGGCTAGGGGAAAACAAAGGTAAAATTCATAATTAATATTAAAATCAGATAATCGTCTGTTCCCACAAATAAAACTGGCACATTTTCTTGAAAAAGAATAAAATGTCACTTCAATTCATTTCCACAAATCAGTGACTCTAGTGGCTACACATAGACTTCAGCAAACAATGGAGTTAAAGATATTCATCACCGGCCCGGTATGCGCTGTAGAAGTATGTTTGTCGAAAAACACTTCAAATTCCTTTCATCGTGGAGTGCAGGACAGAGATTGTCGCGCAGCTGAGTAGATTTCAGCTGTTACGATCTCCAATTTAGACTGAGTACTATTTTCAGGACAACATACTTAACCTCATCACAGTAAATAAATATTGAGCTTCTATAGTGCGTGTTCAATAACCTTGGCCAGATTTTTCATCATTTATTAGAAAAGGAAGAAAAGAAACATGAACAAAAACATCATGAGAGCATGTTGCTGGGCAAGCTTGAACTAACAACTTTGGGCAAGAACCAAAATCCGTAACTTATGCTTAACTTCATTTCTATTCAATTTAAAGCATTTTCAAAAGAAATTAGTGTCAACACCGATACTAATTACACTGAGTTAGTTCTGTGAGAGAGGACGGGTATTGTCACTCAACCCGAATGGGGAGGTGGTAATACCTGGCTATAACAATCGGCCTACATACGGCCCATTGTAATCTTTAGCTCATGGTATGCTGAAGTCTATACATATCCATTTGGTCTCTGATATTGGGAAAACGAAATTGATGTGACATTTTATATATTTTTTTAAGAAAACGTGCAAGTTTAATTTGCGGGAACAGACAAGTTATGTGATCGTAATAATTTATTATGAATGTACACTTGGTTTTCCCTAGCCCCCAGATGGGCGGGACTAAGAATTTGTATACAGTTGAGTTATTTGGTCCACGTCCATGGTCTATGATACTGCCGGGCAGTTTTTGTTCGTTGCCCGACGGTGACGTCACATGTCACTCATCTATAGTATTTTCTCCAGTGTTATAGTAGATTCAACCCCTCGTGTCACTCTAGTACTTTTCCGAAGGTATGGGCATTGAATGAGGGGCATGTGCAGTGGGTGATGGAATTAAAATTCCAAGTTAAATCTATTGAAACATGTAGTCCGATAGCAGAGAAAAACAATCCTATGCTTTATTAATGAAAGTATTCAAATCAACGTAAGAGCATTGAGCTACACCATTCTAACTATTCAGTATTGGCTTCAGTGGTATATTCAATGAAACATGTGAATTGAATGTTGACTGTATCTTGAAGCCAACACAAAAGTCTTTGCACTCTCGTTGTAAATGATGTCAACATGAAAAGCAAGATTATCTTAATTAGTTCTAAAACAGATAAATCGGACTACATATTTTCTTTTGGTGTCTCCTCTCCAACTAATCGACGCCTGTCCAAAACTTTTCCTCTGGTGACACGATGGGTGGATTCTACTATAACTGGTTTAAAGCAACTTATCTAGAATATTACCCCGTATTTCAACAGTGTTTATCAACTGTTAAAGTGTGTTCACTTTAAGATGAAAAATGACCTTTAAAAAATACATGAGTTAACACCGGGAAGACCATGTCGTAAGTCACCCTAGGGAAAGTGCTATAGTAGCTAGTAGTTTATTTCGCACAGATTGGTTCATCTCCTTCTGACAAAATGTGTAGACTGAATATAATGCAATAGAATGGGGTCCTGTTCCCCTACACTGAACCCGGTAGTTAAAAGTTTATGTTTGAATAGTGAGGTAGATAGATAGGTAAAAGCATCATTTTATACCGTCATAATTTTACAAAAAGAAATGCCACATAAAACGTCTTTGACATAATGAAAAGGACCTTACTGAAATACTTCCACCACGATTTGAAAACAATTAAGGATGTTTACATTCTAAAAAACAGTAAAAAAAACAGGAAGAGTTCACAAGGTGGAGGTGGCAGTTCGTGCAATTTCTGATCAAGGGATGCTGACTTACCACTATAGTTGAAAAGCGAAGTCGTCATCGCTCACAGACCATTAAGTGCTAATCCCGGCTACTCCATCTTCACTTGCCAGATCCATATCTTACTACAAGCCTGAAGTACAATGCCTGAATCCTCGGTTGTGAAAGTAAATCATGTCTGGCAGGTCATCATATCCGGGCTATAGACGACAACGAATAAAGCGTGAAGAGTGAACTGAAATCAACGAATCGCTGCCCTATTGTTTACCATTGTTCCCTGACTGCGAGCCCTGAGGACCATATCTCCTGCCACACCTTTCTTAATGCTTTTGAATTGTGTCGCAAAACATGCTAGATACACTTGTAAATTCTGTCAGGGATGCGAACCCCGTGCTTTTTCTGTTCCAGAATTGCCACCCATTTTTTTGTGGTTTTTTTTTTTCTGCCACCGCCCCCTGGAACTCTTCTGTTTTTACAATGTAACATCCAAATTGTTTCTAAACTCGTGGGGAAGGATGTCAGTAGGGTCCTTTTCATTAAGTCAATTTTTTTTCATGCCATGATGTCCCTTAAAAGAAAACGTCGAAATTTTTAATAATAATTGTTCCTTAATCACCTCACTACTTCAAAGATTAACGATTATTTGTTTAAATCGATGTTAAACGTTTCTGGAATACGGACCTTTAAGTTTTAAAAGGCAGCTGCACCTTAACCCGACCCCAAAAACATTTATGTACCTTACGACTGTCCATGACTTGGCGAAGGCTTGTGTACACACAAGCTATGTCTTTAAACTGCTTGATATTCAACTCGCGAGGTTTTTTAAAGTTCAAGATTCGTATTATTTACCTATCGCATCATTAGTCATATTAATCAATCTCTTACTATACAAGATCCTGGCTAACGATCTGCTGACTCTACGAGATTCTCGGACAGTTGAAGTTTAGTATAGCAACAAATGCTCGAAAATAAACGAAAAACAAGATGAAAAAATACTTTTGAAAAAAAACTACTTAAATACTGCTTTTGGGTTGTATTTTTTTATATAATGAAAACAAAATGGGGGTATCATTTAAATAATAAAAACTTTGAAGAGGTGCCTATCGCGGAACCAATCAACACAGATGTTTCTTTTCTATACGCTTCCTTCGGCATCCGTGCAGTGGTTGCTATGCTGGACACACGTGACCATTTTTTTCCACCACGCAAGTAACTCACACTAAGAGCCCTAACCGTCTTTTGGTTTCTATCCGTTCTCCCTGAGAGAATGAAGGGGAAAAGGGATATAAGCTAAAGAAGATTGACATCCGTGGCGGATTCGAACCGGGGCCTCCGGCGCACCAATTCCCATGAGCAGGGAGGCAAGCCACGGAGGAGTCGCAGTGTGGCAGAATCAGTCCCTCACGGGCTCACAGTACGGAACAATGGTGAACAATAGGGCAATCGATTTCAAGTTGAATCTTCACGCACATTAGTTTCACGCTGTATTCCGTTGTATTTGGAGCCCGGGACTATGATACCTGATGGACTATTGCGTACTTTTCACCCCGGTACCAGCGATTTTCGTGCCCATATGAGCGTTGGTACGATGAAGTACCGCATCTTTTTGGACTTATAGGCATTTTTTCTAGCCTCAGCTCATGAGTTTTCGTGAGTGAGTTTGTGGTCGTGATAGGGCTACTTCGAAAGAATATTTCTCTGCTATGGTTAACTTGTTTAAGGGAGTTTTTGATTTTTTTTTAAAACTTCACAAAATTTTAAAACCTTAAAAAAAGCAAAAAATTTGCTTTTTGGGTGGCAAAATTTGCACTGCAAAAATGAATACACTAGGGCCTACTTCAAACTTTAAAATGTCCTTATAATTTTAGGGATATTTTACCTCTAGTTTATAGACGCAACAATTATAGTTCATCAAACAAGAAAAGAAGAGAGAGGTGAGAGAGAGAGGGGGAGAGAGAGAAAAAAGAGAGAGAGAGAGAGAACACCATTTGGTTCGAATAAGGTATAGCAGCATTTCCCATAGCGCAATATAACTACTACTGGTATACAATATGAGTGAATACACGCATGCCAAGCTGTTTCAAGCCGTCCTGGAACCATCTAAAAAAAGGACGAGAAATAAAATTAAAAAAAAAAAAAAAAGGCGAGGCCTTATTCGCACGTATTCTAAATTCACTGTCACCATGTTTACTGAAACTGAATGAAATGCATATTTTGAAAATATTGTCAATTTTAAAGCAAGGATTGTTTGTCATGACTTCTGTGTACAAATCGTTAGTAGATGGATGTAAGCTTAGTCATGTGTTGATTAACATGCAATTCGAATCTCACTTTGGACGTTGACATCTTACTTTTCAAACAGCAACGTATTTTTCTAATGTGAAACCGCTAACAGGCGGTCGGTCTTAGGGGATCATGATCATTGTCCAAGAATTGTGGCTAAAAAATCCTGAAATGGTAAAGTTTCGGTATATGGTTTGATGATTGTACCGTGTCCATGAAATTGGGAGAGGGGATTCACATGTGGTGCGCGTTGTGATATAGCTAGCCACTTTCAGCAATGGACTTCCCCTTTTTAATTCACTATCGATTTATCTGGTGTGTTTTTTTAAAGATATAACACTCAATGAGTCCATTAACCCAAAAAGGGGGGGGTCCCAAAAAAACTTACCCTAAAAGAGCCTCCCAATTTCAGATCTTTTAAATTTATGCCAATTATTTTACATATTGGAATTATTCATTAGCTTATTAATACAAAAACCCCGTTTGATGCGGACCCCGAAAGACTGAATTGTGGCAATTAAATAGAACCTCGGTTTTTTCACTGGTACACGGACATCAGGATGTCATATGCATAACGGATTTTAAACACTTTACATGACTTACAAGTTTTTGATCATTATAAACAGGTGACTTTTTGTGAAAAAAACTTTTGGCATGGTGTTACCTCTTGAATTGTTTTTTTTTACGTGTGAGATGTTACAGGTGTCTGGTCTAGCCTTTTGCAATGTGTCAGAATTTATTTTCAATGCAAGTTCATAAACCAATTAAAAAGAGAACGAGGACACCTTTACCCTACCAATATTGTGTGGTGTCTACGCATAAAATAACCTGCACGTGGTACAAGTAAAAAAAAGTGATTTTATTTCAATTGGCACAATCCAACTAAGAATACAACTTTCCCAATATGTAAAAATAATTGTGCAAAAATGTATGAAAGACTGAAATGGGGGCCGCTTATTTAGGTTTTCTTTTTTAGGGTAGTTTGTGGGGACACCCTGTATAATGAATCATTGAGTGTTAATTTCAAATCTGTTCAGATGTAAATTATGGTAACTAATTCTTTCCACCGTTTTCAATCAACCAGAAAAGTGGCACAAACATGTCTTGTTTTTTGTGGTACGCAGTAAATTGAGTTATTATCCTCTCGTCGAAACAAGCAAATGAGAGCGGAAATAAGAAGTATTTGAAAGCCTTGTCTTTTTTCTTAATCTAGCATGGCCAACAACACAACTTACTTATGTTGAGATTATATGAAAAAAAAATCGGGTTTCCATTGTACCATTTTTGAGACAGGCGTGTACATTGTGAAACGTTGGAAAAAATTGTACCAGTTTCGTGCTAAATATGTTTTCGTTGGTGATACTTACATGTATTTATACTATACCGTATGCTCATATTTCACTGTGGGTTGCATTTCCCCGCAATACCTCTCATCATGACTGTTTTTAAATTATTTTGTTGCTTATTAATTATTTTGTTTGCCTAATTCGTCACATTACTTAATTTAGTTTGTTACTTTTAATTTCCCCCCCTGTATAATCAATTCCGTACTTTAAATTGATGCCATTACTGTGTGTCTTTTTTCATCAGTTTTATTTGGTATATTCTTTAAATGTGAAAGTTTAAGATGATGACTTTGAATTGAATCTTGAATAATTACCTAACAGTTGGGTAAAAATTTGGCTGCTCATCATAGGGGTTAATAATTACTAAACTTGGATCCAACAATTAGGTGATTGATATCAACCCGGGATCATAACCCACGTAGGTCACAATTTTGGCCAATGTTTTGACAGTGAATTCGAACTTCAAGCAATGTTCAGGACATGCAACGCGTTCTTGAGAAAATGAGCAAAGCTTTATGGAGAAACGCATTCAGTGAAAGTGTACTTATTGATCACTTGGCCGTATCACTACTGCATTTACAAAAACCCCAATCGTTTGAGCAACAACTTTTCAAAACCGATATTGATTACCATCGATTATGGACATCTGTACGCGTGACCACCTGTTGATAAACAAACACCTCTATCTAGTGATTGATACTTTATAATAATTACAACTTCAACACATTTCAGTTTTACTCTCTTGAGCTATAGAAAGAGACCTCTTAAGTTATTTTTTCGTTTGGTTTGGGTGCCACGTAGGGTTACAATAACGAGGACTTGGAGTTATGTTACTTTGTCTTCTGACTACTATTTAATACAACATGGTTCAAATTGTTTTCACAATAGTTGAGATAAACTTATATTAGGCGTGCCTGACAGCTTCCGAGGAATTTTCACTCGATGCATAAAATGTTTGAAAGGTGGAACGATTGCATCAACGTTTTGCATGCGTGGCTTGATTTTGCTAAATCTGTGTGAATAGTTTAAGGAAAAATCCTAAACAAATCACGGGATACAGTGTAAAATTCCATTCCTATATATTATAGTCCCTGATTATAGGTTTTATTTTTAAGGGTCTTATCGTATCGTTCTCAAGAAGAATTACAACACGGTCCGTGATTGAGATGTCATCACACATAAGTTATTGTTGTGGTTCATGTACACTTAAAATGCGGGGTGTCAAATATGCCAGACTATAAAGAATAAATGACGGCCATTGAGATAAAATAACCTAATTTTACCCCGAAAAAGAGTCATTTTAACCCAAAATGGGCGTCATTTTCATTTTTAGTCGGTGCATATTTTACTTTTCAATTTTAAGTGTCTATGGGCAAATTTAGCTCAATTTTAGTCATTAACGTACACATATCCGGATAAAAACTTTCCAACACAAACTGTCCTACTACCATAGCATTCATGTTTTGGTGAAAATCATTTATAATCCGCACTGTCCTGGGCTCTGCCCACGCAGCCAATACAGCAGGTGTCATACAAGTCACTGCACGATGCACGAATCCATAATATCGGTCCCCATTTCATGACACTCGGTCCCATGATGATCAAAGAGGTGGTACACTGAGAATTGAGAGCCAGATTAGCGTAAAGGGGATTGCCTTGTTTGTGTCCCTGGGAAATTCCCTGATGCAGACGAACGATTAATGCATAATAGGGACTTCCGCCCAAGCTAGATGACATTGGTAGACGTGTTGTGGGATTTACTCAATTTTCATCATATTGGTGTTGACTTTATGCTTTACAGGATTTGTATCTATTTATTCTTGACAAAAATTTAATAATTGTCATGTTTTGCAAGCACATGCTTGCAGAAAAAACTAGTTCAATTAAAATGGACCCAAAGATTTTCTGCTGAGAGTAGTTCATTGGTAGAATATCAGCGCTGTCACCTTCGGCGCATACTTTTATCCGTTTTAGATAAGCACCTGGTATATCTCGTGTATCTGTGAAGGTGACTTACTTTTTCTTAGGGAAAAATTCAACCTTATCCATTTTGTCTTGTGTCTAAGATTTGTGTGTTCTGAGGTATCGGGGCTTTGGACCAGACTTTGACGGGTTAAACTGGTTTTGTGAGCTCTCAACCATTCCACTTCTTGCATATTGATGGAGTTGCTTGTTGCTCCATCTGTCTGAATGCCTTTGAGCTTCTGCTGAGCCAGATGACACAGTTCGCTCTAAGTGCAATTTTGGCTGCTCTATCAGATAGCCGTCCTCATTCCTTAAGGAATGCCCAGGATGCCAGACTTTTTTGGCTGATGTTTGCAGAATCCTCTGCTTCCTACTTCTATGGGAACGTATATAGACCATCCACTGTTTTCACAGTCAGCAATTTTGCACTTCTTTCTCTAGCATAATGCATTGGTAGATTGTCTCCATAGGGACCGTCAGCTCTATGATAATCACCACCATTGTTTTGGTATAAAAGAATGGTGATATCTTGGTATTTTAGGCTGTCCATTTAATTCTGGATGGAATATTATTTGTTTGGTTCTTCATTCACATCATGAATATCCAGTCAATGGCCTCTCAAATGTTTGTTTGGCTCTGTCTTAAGGCATTGGTAGACTGGATTTCGATAGATTGCATCATAGGCTGTGCGAAAGGCTATTTGTAAGATATGGAGTTCAGATTTCCAGTTTGATGATTTTTCTGGTTTTGCCACTACGACGTACGGTTCTAGACCTGTTGGAGATTGCTCGCAGTGTTTGGTCATGGCGCCAGTTGTATTCCACTTTGTAATGAGTAGCTACAAACCACTGAAATGTGGAACAGTGTGCAATGGCGATGATGACGATAATTGGTAGAGTCCCTGCTTGGTCTTCCGCCCCCCACAGCTTCGATTGGTTTTGGGGCCGGGGAGGAGATGATCATTAATTGCGTTGATGTGGAAAGGCAGCATGCTCTGGCGTCCCAGACATAAAAGTTCTTCCAGGTGTCGACCTGTGGGGGGGGGGGCACAACATACTCCCCTTCACAACCACCTGCCCTTGTTTCGCAAACATCCGTAAAGGGAGACCAACATGTCTCTTCAGCTAATCTTTATACGAGTCCGGCCTCGATCCCGGCAGCGACATTCCGTTGTTCTTGAGCGACTCGTGTCTTAATATCGACTTTTTGGTTCATTTGTAACCAGACCGGCTTCTGTCCGTCTGACCTCTAGCCATTTCATTCCAACATTTGTCACAATATAATGGCGGTTTGTCTGTTCTGAATTATTATTTACACCTTCTCCTTCTGGCTTTTGTCTTTTTACGTTCCCATGCCATTTTTTCTGTAGAGTCTGGTACTTCCTCCTCCTTTGTGCTTGTTTAGATGGTACTTCGTTTACTGACTTGCACATTTGACTGATGTGGTATCTTTTTTCAGTTGGCAGCCAGTGTTTCCTCTCCTGTACAGACAGAGCGCTGTTTGCTGCCTCTGCTATAACCTGCCCATTGGGCTTCAGTATTTGATGCAATAGCTTCCAATTTTTCGATGTAGGAAAGTGGGAAGTTATAGATGATGATGAACTCCCATGTCCATTTGGGTCTAGCATTATGTATAACATGTATAATCCCATAGCTTCATAAGCCAACTCAGTTGACTTGCATAGGGGCTAGGCCACATGAGATCTGGTCCGAAATTTTTTCATTTGAAACTCCGGTATGACAAACTTCCATCGCGATGGTAACCAACATCCAAAATAAAAATGGGGGTCACCGACCTCGTTTTTCATATAACTCGATTCAAAATACCTATTTTTGCCATTTTTTGATCAAAAATTAGTTACACAAAAACCTAATGGAAATTTTGAATTTTTACGACCGACATTTTTCATTATAACAAAAAATTCTGCTCGAATTTTTTGATGGAATTTTTTTATAAGTTGCGGCACTACTTGAAGCTTTCGTATTAAGAACGAAAAAGAAGGGGTCACCGACCTACTTTTCTCAAACTGTACAAATAGCACGTTTTTTAGTGTTCACAATTGTGAGAAAACTGTCTATGTCGACTTCAGAGGCTCACACGCACAAAGGTACGCGATATCAACGCTTCTAGTACTCGCGCCGTATCGATCACGCATTTCATAAGACGAACCAATATCATTTATTCCTAATATTTTGCCTTTATAATGATCAGTACTTTCCTGAAAACCTGGACCAAAATGGGAGCATTGAACAAAAACACGAAAACAGAAGTATGCTGCACATATAAAATCTTGAGTTTATGGAAATTTCGGAGTATTTTAAACTGGCATATTCTGCCAACCACCATCCATAAAAATCGTTGTCATGTCATTTACTGTAAATTGGCAACATTGCAACCCGACGCGTCCATTTTTTAGAGAGCAACTCTCTCAATTCCATTCCAAACTCAGTTTATATTCGGAGACAAAACTGTAAAAAAATGCCCTTGAAATTCAAATAATG
>JAMKCH010037991.1:0-14561 GCA_023653785.1 Ophioderma brevispina | reverse complement strand
CAACGTACATGATGAAATTGTTTGTTTTCAGCACATAAAGGGTTAATTATTTTTTATTGTTACTAATAATTGTTTACTTACATGTATGTGTGAACTTATATTAGCAAAAAAAATGCTTTGGTTTTCGGTTTCTTATTCTTATTTTTAAAAATATTCTCAAATGACTTCCGTTAGTGGTGCCCAAGGGGGGGGGGTCCATGGGACTCCCACTAATTAACTCATTAACGGCTTGACCGATTTTAATTATTTTGGTATGAAAAGAAGCGCATTTAAAAGTCAGACAATTACAAAAAATTTCGGCGCAAAAATCCCACGCGTAAAGCGGCCAGCGCGAAAACAAATTTTGGGGGTCCCTAGGAACCCCCCTTGGTCACTTAAGTGTCAAATGAGTTTTCTTGGTTTCACTAACCTACCCTACTACATCAGAACTGCATAGGCGGTAGCCTTTCTTACTCTTTAAATATTAGCGCGCATTTTCTGGACATCTTAACCTATTTTCATAAGTTATGGCAGAACTACATAACTCGAAATTTAGAGTTAATCTCGAAATCTCTAAGTTACGTAGTTTTGCCATGAAATAATAAGGCGATTTTGAGAGAAAATGACACGTAACTAAGAGATACGCAGTTTTGCCGAAAAAATACCATCAGAATGGTAAAAAAGCACCCGAGTTAGGATGTTCTATCTCAGACAGGAAGCATTTCTGGCATATAAGACTTTGTGAAATGAAAGCAGCGCCCCCAAATTGCCCAGAAATAACTTTATCTCAAAAAGTCAAAATTTCGAGATATGTAGTTCTGCCATAAAAGGGCCGATTATTCAGAGGTGTCTGTTTCTTAGGACTAAAGCATTGTATACGGTAGATTTTAGATCCCCTATAGAGAAAGGTATTTCAAAGTATGCTCTTTATATTAAACGTTTCTAATCTTGCAAATTCAGTCCAGGAGAGTCGCGTTTCTACATATAAAACCTGCTATAATGCGTTGGATGTAATGCTTTTCCATTGAAAAAATAGCAGGTTTAACCTATCATGAAAAGTTAAATATCCTTCCGATAATTTAATAATAATAATAATAATACACACACTGGCCAAAAGTATTGCAACATGCAGAAAAGTAATTTATATTCAAAAATTGATTTAAAATTGTACCAGGAGTTCCTGACTACACATTAGGTAATCATTGCCAAAGTTGTGATTTTCAAACAGAGTGCTGTTTCCCAGAATCAAGTAGTGCGAAAAACGTTTAATTTGTTTGCCATGATCCCTAAATATGGCGGGTTAAAGGAGCTGACTAAAGATAACTTGCTGATTGTACTCCAAAAGAAATACGGCTACAGGAACGTCAAAAACGCTGCAAAATAGTCGCTAAATGAACCTTATGGGTTTGTCAGGGTCTGCTCTAAATGTTTAGGGCGAAAATTGGTGTGGTTGTATGGACCGAAAATGAGATAATGTCAATAAAAGATGGGAGCACGTTCATCACCGTTGGACTCAGGAAATTTAATGGCAAGAAAGAGGTCACGTGATAACTTGAAAACAACTTTTAAATCCCACCGTTGTTATTATGCTGTTTGTCATGCAATGTGAAACGTGTAATTAGACATGATTTACGTAAACCATGTGATTTATCATTCGAATTGCATTTCAGGTGTCTCCAAATTTCTCGATTTTTTCAAAGACCGCTGTCTTCCATTGACTTTATCTCATTTACGGTCCACACAACCACTCTAATTTTATCTCATAAGCACTAAGGTAATCCCTAATGAACCCGTACAATTCATTACGCGACTGCTTTGAAGCCATATTTTTTTTTTTGGTTTCTGTGTCTGCATTCCTTCTGGAGTGCAATCGGCAAGTTATCGTTCGCTGTTCCTTTAATCTGCCATATTTAGGGAACGTGACAATCAAATCAAACGTTTATTCAGCCTCTTGGATTCTGGTGAATAGTTTCTGTATGAAAAACACAACTTTGGCATTTAATACGTATTTTGTTGTCAAAAATTCATGGTATAATTTGAAATCAGTTGGTGATTATGAATTTTGTTTTCTACATGTTGCAATACTTTTGGCCAGTGTGTGTAGCAGAGATTTATATAGCGCCTTATGCTATTGGCCTCTAAGCGCTTTCACAAATGGTCGCTGATCACTGTGGCCCAACCATACCATAAATAGTGCTGCAGCATCAGGTGAAAAAGGTCCTTAGATTTCTACTAACCAGGGCTGGAATAATAACATTTGCAATCATAGTTAAAATTGATCATTGGGTTGTGTAGTTCACGAAAACATGTGATGACAAAACTAAAAGTGATGACAATTTGCATAAACCAGCATTTTGCAAAATGTCCGCCATTTTAAAGGTAATATCACTACTATGGTGATTTAGTATCGGAATGTATGTTGTCTGGGTCAAGAGGTTCAATATACAATTGCCAGAATTGTCTGAGTCATGGAAATTTATATACACGGCTATTTTTTAAAGATGGCCGACATCTCGTCAAAGAAACTGTATATTTCTTATTATATAACCTAGGAAGATGATTTGGTGTCAAAATGAGTGTTTTCTGGGTCAAGGAGTTCTATAAGACTACTCTAAAAACTGCAGGATGAATATAAAGATGATTTTTTTTTGCATTTGTCACTTTTTTTCCAAGATAGACCAATATTTTAAATACAAGTATCCAAGAGTGTTAACTTACTGCAATGTCAGGCTTAATGCGGCAAAGTCATGAAAGTGGTGAAATATATTAACCAGATGCTTGTAATTAAAGGCCGACACCCCCCCCGAGACTCAGAGATTTCCTGAGGAGGGCCGCCCTCACAGTTCAAAAAAAATCGTGTTTTTGCATGTAAATCAATGCTGTCATATACAATCAACTGTCTGGGAAATTGCTAAGCTAAATCGAATTCCTTCACTATAGAAAATCACAACTTTGTTATAAAATTCCGGATCCGGATTTTTGTTATACACAGTATCCTATGACACGTAATACTAACATAAAATGTTTACTCATCAAAACGAAAATCCGATTAAGATCAATTTCGGAATTGTGCATTTTAGGTTACTATCTTTAGTTCTAGTTGACATTTTTCATTATACACACAAAAAAATATATTTTCGAAATCTTGAGTCAGACTTAATACCAACACAGAATCTCGGTGGTAACTCCTCCTTGGAACTTCCTAACTGCGCTTTATGCCCCCTATGAACGAAAACCCCAAAACATTGACTACCAATAGGTGTGCGCGTGACCATGAACATTTAATTGTTCGAAATTCGGGGCCATTGTACTCTTGACATATCTGAAACAAACAAATTATGGTTTCTATTAAAATAATGCAGGCCTAAATATCAAAATTCCCATGCAATTCCAGATATATGTTTTGGGTGAATACATATAGAGTAGTCAAGGTGTCACATTTTGGGTGTCACATTGGTAGTCCATGAATAACATGACTCAAGACTCATCTGACAGTTTTGAGAATATGGCTGTTGAAATCCTTGACCTATAAAACATCCACTTTGTCACCAAAATCGTCATCTTAGGTGCTATATAGCATGAGGTATAAAGGATTTTGCCTTTTTCTATGTTGACCATTTTGGGAAAATAGTGACGTATGAAAACTTCATTACTTTTATATTTACCTGACAGTTTTTAAATAGTTTTATTGAACACCTTGACCCAGAAAATGTTTAATTTGACACCACAATCATCTTCATAGGCTATATAATAAGAAATGTAAGGTTTGTGCCAATAAAATGTCAGCCATCTTGGAAAATATCGGCACATGCAACATTTTTACACCAAAATTGTCTTTTTAGGTGTTTTTGGCTTTAAGATGGCTTACAATTTGGAAAATGGCGTCGTATGCAAATTGCCACCACTTTTAATTTTGTCATCACCTGTTTTCATGAACTCCACATCCCTACGGTCAATTTTAGCTATGATGACAAATGTTATTATTCCGGCACCGGTAGCACTCTCCTAAAATGGTTGGTGCTGCAGCACTAAAACCATTTAGCATCATTTCAAGGGATGCAGCAGATTGGGATCAGCGCTTTCCCTTATCAGGAAACATACATCGAGATAACCATCGCAGCCGGGATCAGCTTCCCAAATATCGCATGGGTAAATCGAGACAACTAAGCAGTTAATTTCTTGTCCAGGGAAATTACAAGATAGCTGAATCTCACAGGGCTCGAACGCACGCCTATACGCATAAATGAGCATACAGTGGAGTCGAGCGATTACATGATTGAGCTACCTTGGCCGCTTTTGAAGGGGTTCGCTTTCAACATTGAAAATATCTTAATTCAGTCCAGGAGGGTTGTTTACAGATGTAAAAATATTTTAAAAATTCGGCTTTTTTCTTCTTCAAAATCACCAAAATCACTGAAATTTAAACAGCTGTAAATTGATTTAAAAAAAAGATATGTTGGCATCCAAAAGGGTCAAAACGCTGGAAAAGGAATTCATATGCCTTACTTCTACAGGAATAATCGCCAGTGAAGACGTCAGGCAAGATAGAAAGCACGCGTTAGTACGGCCCCAATCATCATGCTCATAGGCCTGGGCCAGAGGGAAAAAGCCCCTTTATCCTCCCATGTCTATGTTTATGTAATTTGGGTGGATTATGGAAGAAAAATTTATGCTTAAAATTTGAAAATGAGAAAATCAGAGGTTCTGTTTCTAGGATGTAATGTTTTGGATGTAAAGCTTTTCATTAAAAAATAGCAGTTTAACCTTACCAGAAAAAGTTAATATTCTTCGGGGCAATTTAGACCCACAGTATTGAAGGGGTCTCTGTCTATTAAACATTGAAAATATTTTAATTCAGTCCAGGGAGGCGTGTTTACACAGGTAACATATCTTTTTTTTTTTTTTTTTTTTTTTTTTTTTTTAATAATTTATATTTTTTTTAAAATCGCTGTTTTCTTCTTCAAAATCAACTAAAATCACTGAATGTTTAAAAGCACGCGTTAGACGGCAAATCATATGCTCATGGCCTGGGCCAGAGGGAAAAGATCATTATCCTCCCATGCGGCGGACTTTATTTCACGGAAGGCCGTTTTACCTTTTTAGCCAAAATGGATACAAAAAAATGTATTAAATGCCTTTCAAACAGGAGCATTAAATGAGTTTTCTTGTTCACTAACTACCCCTCTACATCAGAACTGCATAGGCGGTAGCCTTTCTTACTCTTTAAATTATTGCGCGCATTTTCTGGACATCTTAACCTATTTCATAGATATTTTTCCCACTCTATCTTGGAATATACTCGCAAAATTACTTAAAGAGACACTGGCACATTTGAAAAAAGTGCGCCCTCAAGAATTTCCAAAATCGATATTTTTGCATGGTTGTAAGGTATTTTAGATACAAAAGCCCTCACCCGAAATGATTAAGACCAAATCAGCTTTCCTTATGGGTAACAACAGAAATGATTTTATAATTAAACGTCGCCGGCGAAGCGCGAAATCAGCAGACGACGAAAATGGCGTTTAACACAAGAACACGCCACGCCGTATGCATGTTCCACGCTATGCACACTGTTGATCGGTCTAGAACCTTTGTGGTTTTCATATCAGTGAGACGGTCAAAAATATTCATGTAATATACACATTTAATTGTTGATTAAAGTTGTGGAAAACTTAAAAGTTGGCTACAAATTAACT
The DNA here is from genome assembly GCA_023653785.1 of Ophioderma brevispina. Taxonomy (NCBI): domain Eukaryota; kingdom Metazoa; phylum Echinodermata; class Ophiuroidea; order Amphilepidida; family Ophiodermatidae; genus Ophioderma; species Ophioderma brevispina. The sequence continues at coordinate 8,886 of JAMKCH010037991.1, read as the reverse complement.
GGATGTATTTTCCTCATATCAATGTCCCTATTGTTTTGGGGTAGGTTATTTTTATGTGTAAAATCTATCTCTGTCTTCCAATGGCCTAGACTATTTCATTTGAGAGCCAAATTGAAGAAATTTCATGTTTGTGGAAAGTCCAGTTGCCGATTAAAACGTTTATGATAAAAACTCGTGTAAAATTCCGACAAATAGTTATTTAAATAGTAATAAAACAAATACTAGCAAACAACGGGATTAAACATTAATTAACCCTAATCAACAGAATCTCACCAAACCTCACCAAAATGTACGTGCGTTGAATTGTGGGATTTTGTTAGATTTTGTAGCTTATAATACCTGAACATAAAGGTGATTTTGTAAGATTGTGTGATTTAAGTAACACACACACGTCCACACACACACAACAACAACATTTGAAACAAACAAGACGCATATTAGATGTGTTAGGTGTTTAGGAATTGCGTGGATATGGAAGAAAATTATGTTAAAATTTGTAAACTGAGAAAATCAGAGGTGTCTGTTTCTTAGGATGTAATGTTTTGGATGTAAAGCTTTCCATTGAAAAAATTAGCAGGTTTACCTATCTAAAAAGTTAAATATCCTTCGGTACAATTTACAGGTATTTGAAGGGGTTCTCGTCTATTAAACATTGAAAATATCTTTTAATTCGTCCAGGGAGTCGTGTTTCCAACGTGAAAATATTTTAAAACATTTTGGCTTGTTCTTCTTCACAATCTCTAAAATCACTGACATTTTAATACAGCTGTAAAGTGTTGAAAATAGAGAGGTTGGCATCCAAAAGGGGTCTAAAAACGCTGAAAAGGAAATTCAATGCTACATTTACCGGAATAAATCGCAGTGAAGACGTCAGTGAGAGAGAAGCACGGTAGTACGGTCAATCATATGCTCATATCCCTCCATGTCTATGTTTATGTAATTTGGTGTGGGATTTTGGGTAAAAAAATTAGTAAACATTTGTAAACTGAGAAAAATCAGAGGTGTCTGTTTCTTAGGATGTAATGCTTTTGGATGTTAACGCTTTTCCCATTGAAAAAATAGAGGTTTAACCTATCATTGTGAAAAGTTAAATTCCTTCGGACAATTTAGAAATATCCCCCACAGTATTTGAAGGGGTTATCTGTCTATTAAACATTGAAAAAATTCTTTAAATTCAGTCAGGGAGTCGTGTTACAATGTAAAAATTTTAAAACATTCATCTTTATTCTCTTCAAAATCACCTAAAATCACTGAATTTTAATACAGCTGTAAATTGTTTAAAATAGAGATGTTGGCACCCAAAGGGTCAAAAACGCTGAAAAGGAATTCATATGCCTACTTTACCGGAATAAATCGCACAGGTGGAAGACGTCAGTGAGAGAGGAAGCACGCTTAGTACGGCAATCATAGCTCCTATCCTCCATGTCTATGTTTAGTAATTCGGGTGGGTTATGGACAAAGAAAATTATGTAAAATTTGTAAACTGAGAAAATCAGAGGTGTCCGTTTCTTAGGTGTAATGCTTTGGAGTAAAGCTTTCCATTGAAAAAAAATGAGCAGTTAACCTATCTGAAAGTTAAATATCCTTCGGACAATTTAGATCCCACGCAGTATTTGAAGGTTCTCGTCTTAAACCCCTGAAAATATCTTTAATTTCAGTCCAGGGGAGTCGCGTTTATACACATGTAAAATATTTTAAACTCATCTTTATTCTTCTTCAAAAATCACCTAAAATCCTGCAATTTTAATACAGCTGTAATTGTTGAAAAATTAGAGATTGGGCATCAAAAGGGGTCCACAAACGATGGGAAAAGGATTCATATGCCTGAAATGAAAATTATCAGTTTTTGGTTGTCTGCGCTTAACTGCAAGTGGCATTGTTATTCTCATCTTATTTTACAAGCGCATATTAGATGTATTAGGTGTTTATTGTATTTGGGTTGGATTATGGCGAAAATTATGTAAATTTTGTAACGTGAGAACAATCAGAGGTGTCTGTTTCTTAGAGACTAAAGCATGTATACGGTAGAGAAGAAAAGTATTTCAAGTATGTTCTTTCTATTATACGTCTTCTAAATCTTGCAAAATTCATTCCAGGAGAGTAGCGTTTTACATATAAAACATAGCTTATAATGCGTTGGTGGATGGATGTAATTGAAAAAAAGAGCAGGGTGTAACCTATCATTGAAAAAGTTAAATATTCCTTCCGATACTTTGAAACCCCACAGATTTGACGGGGTTCTGCTTTAAACATGAAAATAGCTTTTATTTCAGTCCCGGGAGAGTCGTGTTTACACATGTAAAATCTTTAAATTCGGCTTTTTTCTTGCTTCAAAATCACCTAAAATCCCTGAATCTGAAATTTTTTAATAAGCTGTAAATTGGTTTAAAAATAGAGATGTTGGCATCCAAAGGGGTCTAAAACGATGAAAAGGAATTAAGCCTACTTTACCAGGAATAAATAGCAGTGAAAGATCGTCAGGCGAGATAGGAAAGACGCGTTAGTAGGGCAATCTCGCTCGATAGGCCTGGGACAGATCAGAGGGAATAGCCCTTTATCCTCCCATGTTGGCGGTCTTTATTCACTGTAAGGCCGATTTACTTTTAGCCAAAATGATACAAAAAATGTATTTAAGCCTTTCCAACAGGAGCTTTATAAATGAGTTTTCTTGGTTTCACTAACCTACCCTACTTCATAGACTGCATTGGGGGGGGGGCCCGGTAGCCTCTTAAATTTAAATATTATGCGCGAATTCTCTGGACTCTTAACCTTTTTCATAGTTTTCCCTCGATCTTGGAATCTATACTCCGCAAATTACTAAAATGGTTTATTGATAAAACTCGTGTAGCAAATTCCGACACATAGCTTTGAAATGTAATAAAAATTTCAAAATACTCAAAACAGGAGACCATTAATAACCCTAACTCCACAGAATCTCACCAAACCTCACAAAAAAAATGTTAAGTTGGCTGCTATTTGTGGGATTTTGTTACGATTTGGTAGCTTTAATGCCTGAACATAAATGTGATTTGTAAGATTGTGTGATTTAAGTAACACACACTCCACACACAACAACAACAAGAACAACAAACAAGAAGCATATTAGATGTTTCAGTGTTTATGTAATTTGGGGGATATGGAAGAAAATATGTTAAAATGTGTAAATGAGACAATCAGAGTTGGTCGGTTTCTGGATGTAATGCTTTGGAGGTAATGATTTCCATTGAAAAATTCAGGTTTAACATATCATGAAAAGTTAAATATCCTTCGGACAATTTAGATCCCACGCAGTATTTGAAGGGGTTATCTTTCTATTAAACATTGAAAAATATCTTTTTAATTCAGTCCAGGGAGTCGTGTTTACACATGTAAAATATTTTAAAATCCTCGTATTCTCTTCAAATCACCTAGAAATCACTGAAATTTAATACAGCTGAAATTGTTAAAAATAAATAGAGAGGTGGCATGCCAAAAAGGGGTCCAAAAACCCCCCGCTGATTTGAAAAGGAATTCATAGGCCTAAGCTTTACCGGAAATAAATAGCAGTGAAGACGTCAGTGAGAGAGAAGAGTACGCGTTATTAAGGCCAATCATATGCTCATAGGCCTGGGCCAGAGGGGAAAAAGCCCCCTTTATTCCTCCCTATGTTTATGTTTATGGTAATTTGGGTGATTAGGAAAAAATTATGTAAAATTGTAAACTGAGAAAATCAGAGGTGTCTGTTTCTTAGGATGTAATGCTTTGGATGTAAGCTTTTCATTGAAAAAATAGACAGGTTTAACCTATCATGAAAAGTTAAATATCCTTCGGACAATTTAGATATCCCCACAGGATTTTGAAAGGGTTTCTCGGTATATCAACATGGGAAAATATCTTTTAATTCAGTCCAGGGAGTCGTGTTTACACATGTAAAATATTTAAGATTCGGCTTTTGTCTTCTTCAAAATCAACTAAAATCACTGAAATTTAATACATAAATCGCAGTGAAGACGTGGGGGGGGGGGGGTTACGAAGGGGCAAAAAAGTCACCACTTTTGATCATTTTTGGATTAAAGTCTAAAATTGAGAAATATGGGAAATATGACCAGAAGTCCACTTTTTGTGATGAGATGTTCAAAAAGTCAAAAAAAAGAACCATTTTAGGGGTTAGTCCACTTTTACCCAAAGGTCCCTTTTTTCGAAGTTCGCACACCCTGGAAAAAAATGCGTACGGCCCTGATGTTAGTTAAGACATAATCCATGCATTACTCATATCTTTGTAAATGAAATTTGGTAACAACGCGAAATAAAAAAAAACAAACAAAAAAAAAACAAAAACAGAAATTACCCCTTGCCCAAATCTATTTTTACCATCATTGCGGAATTTCGAAATTAGGTTAGTTGTGTTGCTAAATTGAAAATTATCAGTTTGTGGACTCTGAAATGCGCTTTTTAACTGCAAGTGGCATCTTATTCTCACTTATTTTTTTACCAAGAAGATATTTAGATGTGTGGGTAAGTGTGTATGAATTTGGTTGGATTATGGAGAAATATTATGTACAAATTTGTAAACTGAGAAAATCGGAGGTTTTTGTTTCTTAGGACTAAAGCAATTGTATACGGTAAGATTTTAGATCCCCTCGAGAAAAAAGTATTCAATAGTATGCTCTTCTATTAAAAGTTTCTAATCTTGCAAATTTCGTCCAGGAGAGTCGCGTTTTCGAAATTATAAAAACCTGCTATTAATGGTTGGAGGTATTTGTAATGCGTTTCCATTGATAAAAAAATAGCAGGTTTTTTTGCATAAAGTTAAATAGCCTTAGGACAATTCAGATCCCTACAGTTATTTCATGGGGTTCTCTTAACATTGAAAATATCTTTTAATTCATCAAGGGAGGCGCGTTTAAAAATGTAAAAATATTTGAAAAGTTGTGGGTTTTTTAAATGTCACCTAAAATCACATGAAATGTTAATACAGCTGTAAATTGTTTAAAAATAGAGATGTGGCATCCCAAAAGGGGTCCAAACGCTGAAAAGGAATTCATATGCCTACTTTACCGGAATAAAAAATAGCAGTGAAGACGTCATGTGTGGAGATAGGAAGCACGCGTTAGTACGGCCAATCATATGCTCATACGCGAACTCCAACACACAGATATACCTTGACCGACATATTTTACATTAAAGTTTTTTCAAAAGTGGAATTTCGAAATTAAGGATTAATTGTGTTACTGAAAAGAAAATTAAACAGTCTAACCCTATAAGCACTAGCACAAAAACAAATCTCACCAAAAACTCACATGAGTTAATTGAGAAAATGCAATAAGTCTAGAAAGTAGCTGTGATGACGACGTCATCAACCAAGAACTCATATGGGCACCAAATCGCTGCCGGGCCAGCGACACCGCCGTAACATGCTATCCCTGGTCATGGGATTGGGGGCCCTGGGTTCGAATCCAACCCGAATTTGCGACCTTTCTTTTTCCCCATCTTCCCTCGCTCCTTCAGTCCTCCCGGTGAGGATAGAAACCGAGTCAGGGTTAGGGTTATGGTTGATCTGCAAGTGACATGCTTATTTAAATTAATTTTTCTAAACAGGAGCATAAACGAATTTCTTGGTTTCACTAACCTACCTAATACATCAGAACTCCATAGGCGGTAGGCCTCCTTTCTTACTTTTAAATATAGCCGCGCAATTTCTCTGCACATCTTAATTAAAATTCTCGCAAATTACCTTAAAATGTTATTGATAGAACTCGTATAAAATTCGAACACTAGCTTGATACAATAGTTGAACAAAATACAAATTATAGTAAAACATCGATTAAACATTAAATAAAATTTTTCAAAAGTGTTTTAAAACTTTAGAAATTTTAATACGCTGTAAATTTTTGAAAATAGATGGTGCTGGCATACACAAGGGTCCAAAAACGCTGAAAAGGAATTCACATGCCTACTTTACCGGAATAGTCGCAGTTGAAGACGTCAGTGGATTTAGGAAGCGCGCGTTATTCTATGGGGGATTTTAGCACAAAAGTCTCTGGTGTTCTCTAGGTGCGCTCGGGAGTCCAGGAGTGCGATTGGGTTTCATGCGACGTACTAAACTCGAAAAATCCTCTTTTCTACTCTCTTTTTCTACTCTTTTACGGAATAAAACGTCAATACTAGTAGCAGTTGATTCCGTTATAAGACAAGAAGCTAGTGTCCAAAAAACCAATCGCACCCGAGCGCACCCCAAGCACACCCCGAGCCACCAAGAGTTACGAGGTACACCTAGAGCACCATCTTAGAGCTGTTTTATTACCTAGAGCGCACCTAGAGCGGAGTTTTTGTGCTAAAATACACAATACCAATTAATCAGGTCATAGGCCTGGGCTCGGGAGAAAAGTCCCTTTATCCTCCCATGTCGCGGTCTTGATTCACTATAATAGGCCGATTTTCCATTTTAGCCAAAATGATACAAAATGTATTAATGCCTTAATTTTTGCTAATTACGAAATGGATAGGAGTCAGACAGCAGGTCACACTTTTGTCTGCAAGGGTCATGATTTCTTTCCTCTAATTTCCAAACCGAGTGTCTGTGTCGAAACTTTACGAAGTTTTCCGAAATAAAAGCTTAAAGTTAAACCATTTTAAGTGGACCTGCAATGGTAGAAATATTAAATGCGCTAAACAAGTCAACTTAATAAATTTGATGTTTTTTCTTTGCTCAAAATAACAATAATGTATATTCCTTAACTAATTTTGTGATAATATTTGTTTTAAAAAGTATGTTTAATTCAAAATGTCACGTAATGTCCCCAAACAAACCGTGGAGCCCGGTGGTGAGGGGTAAGGGGCAGTGACATAAGTAAATGGTATGAGTGTGTACGCCCCTTAAGTCTCCCATTTCGCATCTCTCCAGCAGTTCCTAAGATTTCCGGTTTGGTTGAAGGCATATTTCAGTTTTTAATATTCCTCTTTTGCCTCAGAAACTAAATTTTCAGTCAAGTTCCAGTTCCAAAGCCTGCAAATTTCTCAAAATTTAAGTTTCTAAGACCCTACTTCTACTTCTAAGAGTAGTTCAGATATCCGGACCGCAGGTCCGCACTTCAAGTCAAGTGCCCGGCCCCGGCCGTAGACCTAACCATTTCCAACAACTAATTTCAGACAAACTGAACATCGGGCAAACAGTTGATAAGTGTAATTAATATCAACTATCGGTGGTTTTAGGAGTTCATGTAATTTGAATGGATTATGGAAGAAAATTATGTAAACTTTGTAAATTGGGAAATCAGAGCTGTCCGCTTCCTCAGGCGAAAGCATTATTTACGGTAGATCTTAGCCCGACTTTGTATCCAAAATTTGTACCGTACCATTTAATTTGATTGAAAAATAAGTTTATATTTACTATTGCTGATTTTAGAATGCTAGTTTAGACATAATCCCTCAGATAACTCATATCTTTGGTAAATTGAAATTTGGTAACAACGCCAAATCCAACGCAGAAATTACCTTGCCCAAATCTGTTTTACTTTTTTTTTTCATAGCGGACATTCGAAATTAAGTTAGTTGTGTTGCTGAAAAGAAATGATCAGGCTTTAGTTGACCTGCGCTTTAACTGCAAGTGGCATGTTTATTTTCAAATAATTTTTCTAACTGGATTTTCGAGGTTTCACTAACCTCACGCTACTATCTCTTAACTCAATATTAGGCGGTATCCTTTCTTACTCTTTAGATATTGGCGCGCTTTCTCTGGACATCTTAACCTTTTACATAGTTTTTTCCCTCTATCCAGTAATATACTCGCAAAATTACCTTAAAATGTTTGATAAAACTCATGTCAAATTCCGACACATTGCGTATTAAATAGTAATAAAATACAAATACTAGCAAAACATCGATTAAACATTAATTAAAAATTGCTTCGAAAAGCGTTTAACCTCAGGTTTTAGAGTAAAAATACAAAAGAAAGAAAAAAACCCAGGCCAACCAGCTTAGTAACAAAGGTACATAGCATATTCTAAATTAGGATTGATATTATTCATTGGTCGCAATATATTTAATAATTTGTTTGGCTAGTTGTTAATCCTTTGAACACGGCAAGCGACTCCAGTCGCTCAACGATCAAAATTTGTCAAATTTTGTTTCAAAAAGGTCAAAACTATTAATTTTCCAGGGCATATTCAGAACCAACATGAAAAATGCATCTAAATTAGTCCAAACAAGCCTAGTCTTTGCCGATATTCTTTTTAGATGGCTTTCCCAATGACCTGCAAGCATTTGGGACGCCATCTCTAAAGCCACTGACTTATGTGCTATAACGTATACAGAATTGGCCGGTATCGATAGGATTAAAGGAAAACCAGCTGAGTTGGCTTGGCTTGCCATTGACATGTGGAGGCACTGTTCACTCGTCCAACTTCTAGGCCCAGGCCAGTGTTTGCCCAAATCAGCAAAATTGGTCAAAAGCAGTGCAATAAAGATAAGGTTTTTTTTTAAGTTATAAATCGTACCTTCTGATACGATTTTGCAAGTCAACATTGAAATTCCTTTCTTTTTCTCAAACAAAATTTTTGAGAAAAATCAATTTCAAGGTTTGCATTTCCTATACCAACACACAGTAGGCTAAAGGCTATTTTGAACGCTCTATGGCTACTATACCGGAGTGCCCACGGGTTCAAAATTCACACTAAATGATTATCGTTTCATGTACAACAGAAATGGGTAGATAAAACTTTTATGTGTTTTTAAATTGTGATCTCAGCAGGCCTAGAAAGATGAGTTCGACGAGTATAACCAAAAAAAAAAAAATATCACGGATTAATTATAAACAGATAAACTGAGGTATTTTGGGACCGCACCACCATGTAAGAAATGATATATATATATATATATATATATATATATATATATATATATATATAT